>JAZGTJ010004621.1:0-30222 GCA_036877575.1 Botia almorhae
TTTGTATGAGCACCGTGATTTTTAAGGACAGCACCAAGTCTTCTAGGCATGGAATGAACAAGTTGGCGACATATTGCAACATCTATCTTTTTCCATTCTTCAAAAATAACCTCTTTTAGAGCCTGGATGCTGGATGGAGAGTGATGCTCAACGTGTCACTTCAGAATTCCCCACAGGTGTTCGATTGGGTTCAGATCAGGAGACATACTTGGCCAGTTAATCACCTTCACCCTGTTCTTCTTCAGAAATGCAACAGTAGCTTTAGATGTGTGTTTTGGATTATTGTCGTGTTGGAAAAGTACATGACGACCAAGTGCACAGAGTGATGGCAGCATCTTCTCCTTCAGTATAGAGCAGTACATTGTTGAGTTCATGATACCATCAATGAAATGCAGCTCCCCACCACCAGCAGCACTCATGCAGCCCCACATAAGGACACTGCCACCACCATGTTTCACTTAAGGCACCATGCATTTTTCTTTGAATCCTCACCTTTATGACACCATACAGTTTTAAAACCATTAGTTCCAAAAACAGTGAACTTTGTCTCATCACTCCAGAGTATAGAGTCCCAGTAGTCGTCATCTTTTTCAGCATGGGCCCTAGCAAATTTTAGGAGTGCTTTTTTGTGCATGGGCTTTAGGAGAGGCTTACTTCGTGGACGATACCCACGCATGCCATTCCTCTGCAGTGTGCGCCGTATGGTGTCACGGGAAACGGTCACTCCAGTTTGGCTTTCTACTGCTTTAGCTAACTGCAGTGTACTTGCATGGCGATTTTCTTCAACCCTTCTCATCAGAAGACGCTCCTGTCGAACTTCCCTGGACGGCCTGGACGTCTCTGTAAGATGGTTGCACTTCCATCTTTCTTAAATTTTTGGATCACTTTTGCTACAGTATTTTGACTGATATATAAAGCTTTGCTGATCTTCTTGTAGCCCTCACCTTTTTGTGTAAAGAAATGATTTCCTTTCTCAGATTTTGTGACATTTCTCTTCCATTGGGAGCCATTGCAGACAGCATGAAATGGGAAGGGCTTTTCTTTGTTAAATAATGCCCTTTTATAGTCACCTGTCTGCTGGACACCTCTTAAATGAATCATTAGACTCACCTGTGGTTAAATGCCTGTTAATTAGAATTTTGTAGTCTTAAGTGTGGCTTTTCTCATAAGACTATAATTGGGGTGTACTCATTTTTGCAACATGGGCTTGAATAAATTTGTTAGGAAAATCACTTTTTTGTGTGTGCAAATTAACAAATCTTGTTTGCAATCAATGGCCCACATTTGTGGGAGTATTTTGTAGTATAGTATCTCATAGAAAATGTTGATTCTGAAAGGAAACTAGGTTTTCTGACAAATGTAGTGGGGTGTACTCATTTATGCTGAGCACTGTATATCCTAATGAGGAAAAATGAGAATCAGGTGAACACAATTAGGGTAGGGCCACAGGGACAGGTTTACAACAGGAATACAAAATGGCACACAAGACAAACATGCAGGCAGACACTTCACACTCAAATGTGCTGAACGGAAATGTCACAAATATAGTGTTGTTCTTGTTCTAACATTAATGACTGATTAAAAGTGGTTCAGAAATTTTTACACAGAACCCTCATACCAGAACAATCTACATGTGTCATCATCTCACAGCTGAACTATAACAGTTCAGAGCTCTACATGTCTGTCAATATCATTAACATGAATCCAGCATGATGAAGAACTGAAGAACAAACGGTACTACACTGACAAGTGGATCCAGACAGACACTAAACATCAGGTTAACATAAGGACTTTTGTTCAGGCATAGATTTCAGACACGTCAGGATGTGATGAAATGGCACATACAGTGTGTGGCTGGATAAATCCTCATCATCCAAACACTGTTATTATATATATTTTGGGCTCTTCTGCATTAGCGTTTTTTTTTGCGACCATGTCCAAACTTTGGCAAACTTTGATAAGCCAAACTTTGATAATAGTGCACATTTATCTAGTGAGAGCCACCATGTAAAGTAGTTAATGTTAAGCAGTTAAGCAGTTTGAGTGCGGTTTCACTCAACCCATCTCTTCATCACAACTTTTCAATCCAGATTGATGGGGCAACCATTACTCCATCCAAGGAGGTCAAAAGCCTTGAAAAGCCTCTTGTTCTCTCCAGACTGGACTACTGCAATGCTCTCCTCGCAGGGCTTCTGGCTTGTACTATTAAGCCCCTGCAGTTGATTCAGAACGCAGCAGCTAGAGTGGTATTTAACGAGCCTAAAAGAGCACACGTCACTCCGCTGTTCATCCAGTTGCACTGGCTGCCAGTAGCTGCTCGCATTGGATTTAAGGCTCTGATGTTTGCATTCAAAGTGACTACTGGATTTGCACCTCCTTACCTGCTCTCACTTCTTCACACTTATGTACCCTCCAGAAACTTGCGTTCAGCTAATGATCGTCGCCTTGTGGTTCCATACCAAAGAGGAAGGAAATCATTTTCCCGGACTCTTACTTTCACTCTGCCCGGTTGGTGGAATGAACTTCATAACTCTATCAGAACCACTGAGTCATTAGCTGTTTTCAAGAAACGACTAAAACTCAACTATTTCGTCTTCACTTCCTTAACTAATTAACTAACAGACCACCTCTACTTCTACTTCTTTTATTAAAAAAAAATAAAATTAAAAAATCACAAAACAAAGAAAGAAATCTCACCGCTCTCGACTGGTTAACTTTGGTAAATTTATTAAGGGTTAGTCTGCATTCAATTTATACTGTGAAGACAAATGCAGTGTTGTTTTGCATTTGATTACATATTCAGTTTCTGTATCTGAAATCTACTGTTATACCAACCTAAAAAACACAGTTTTTTTATTTTTGGTTGTTCTGTTGTATTTATTTGTGTTTTTTGTTTGCAGTTTGTTTCATTATTTATTATTGATTTATTGTCAGGTTTCGCAGACAAGAAGAACCCAAGAGCAGACAGCGATTACACAACAAAAAAAACTTTTAAAACAGCAACAGAAAACAACCCTAACACAGGCTTGTTTTAATTAAATGTAAACTTTCCACAAGGGCGGCGACAAAGAAACTAAAACAAGTTCAGATTAAACACAAAATATAGTTAGTAAATAAATACGAACATAAACTGGACTTTTGAAAGGATGAATAATCAAAAGTATAAATAAATATAAACTGTGATAATAAAACACTAAGAATACAGAGTCCACTCGAAATCAAAGAACAACTGATTAATATAAATAAATAAACAATAATCAAAACTGAAGGTCTAGGGACACAACGACGAACAATAGCAGACGCGGACTTGACAGAGGTGAGAAAACCGGACAGGACGGGGAACAGATTAGGGCAGAGACACACTCCAATCCGGAACACAGGCGGGAACACGAACACCGTCAGGACTAGACTGGACTACGACACGAGCGAGACGACCAGCAACAAAGACAAGCAAGCAGACTATGCTCGAAAGACGAGTCAAGATGACAAGAGACAAGTCAGAAAGACAACAAGCTAGAGGGACAAACGAACCAGCACAAGACAGCAGACACAAGGGCAATAAATACAAATGGGAAACAATGACAAACAGGTGCGTAATATTTACTAAACAAGGAAATGAGAAAACAAGGAGGCGGGGTGATGATGCAAGACCGGAGAGCACATGGAAGATGTAAACACAGCGGAGCCATGTGTTTCCACACACAACGCACACCCAGAGCGCGAGTCTAGACTCTGACTCTAACCAGAACCGAACTAAAACAAGACGAGTCGGAAATATAACATAGACTGTGTCAGGATCCTGATATTTATTTCATTACTGATGGTTTACTGGTCTTTAACAACATTTGAGACTTAAAATGTACGAGTTAGGATTATAGTTTTATGATATCACATCAATAACTTTGAATCACATTGATTTTCGTGTCTCAAGACGAAACACGAATTTGGCAACAAGTAAAGGGATGGGCCCAAGTTTGCCCAAGGGACATGCAAGCACACAACTGACACAGGGACTGTGTTAAACAAGGTGGAACTAAATAAAGCACTGTCAGGACTGTATTTGGGGAAGAGGACATCCACAAGGCTGGAGTGGGACTACTGCTGATCAGAGGCTGTAAAATGTCTAGTGGATTGGGAGCCTACTCAGAACACCTGATGTGAGGCAGGTTTGATGTTAGTCATCATGTGCTGTGCGCTCACTAATGCAGTATAGATGACGACAAAGATTCTGCTGGGAACTACAAGTGACATCAATGTGAGTGTGGGACATGAATGCTGTTTGCTGAGATGTGCCTTCAATGAACTTGAAATCGATGGCACGGTTTATCCACACAAGGACTTCCATAAAGCAACTTGGGTGTCACCAGACAGCAAGACAGAAAACCAAAAAGATTATACTGCCATACAACAAAAGAGGAGGAAATCTCTGTAAGATGTATGTGGGGAAGACCAGCAGACATTGGTAGTGACCACCACCCTGAACAGAAACATTAAACCAACACCAGAGTAGTGTTGCACGATAAGAGTTATGTTATATTTGGCTGCAAATATAAGCACTTGTGCATCTTTTCACAGCTTGTCAAAGCAGATGTGCAAAGCAACATTATTTTACTTACAAAGCCGTCTGTTAAAGATGCTTTAAATTTACGCAGACCAAGAAAGCCAACATGGTCAACTTATCAAAAAATCTCCCTGACAAACATTCCAATCTTTTAAAGAATAGGTAGCAAATGTAACTGATAAAAACTTTCATGTTACTAATGCCCTCAAATATGTATATCAAAAGTGTAGCTTGCCAGTTGTAAGAATATATTGTATAAATATGTCCACTCCAACATAAAAATACTAATAATTTACTCACCCTCATCCAATATGGTTATGGCTTTCTTCAGTCAGAAAGAAATTAAGGTTCTAAGGAAAACATTCCAGGATTTTTCTCCATGTAATGCAATTCATAAGGGTTTATCATTTTAAAGGTCCAAAATAAAGTTTCAATGCAGCTTCAAATGGCTCCTCTCAACCCTAGCCGACGAACAGAGGTCTTGTAAGAACAGCAATGGCCAAACTGTTCATGGCCATCAGAGAGGAAAAGTGTGCACATGCTCAAAATATCCACAGTATATCACTTCCAGCACAGTGACACCTGGTGACAGGGTATTCAGGTGATCACAAACTACAAGACACCTTCACCTGCTTATGACAGTGATGTCTCCCTTCCAGATGCACTAAATGACTTCTACACTTGGTTTGAGGAACAGAAGACAGAGGAAGACCGCCGCTTCTCCCAATGACCAGATGCTTTGTTTCACCATAGCTGTTGTGAGGAAAGCTCTACACAGTGTCAACCCACAGAAAGCTGCTGGACCAGACAGCATTCCTGGCAGAGTCCCAGCCTTGGGAATGTGCAGACAAGCTAGCACCACCATTGTCCCCATGCTGAACAGGTCTACAATGTCAGGCCTGAATGCCTACTGTCACATTGCACTCACAAATGAAGTGCTTCGACAGGCTCATCATGCGACATATCAAAACCGTGCTGCCACCTTCACTGAACCCTATGCAGTTTGCGTATCGTCCAAACCACTTCACGGATAATGCCATTACCACAACCCTCCACCTGGCCCTTACACACCTGGACAAGAACAGTTGCGTACAGATACTGTTCATTTACCTTAGTTCAACATTCAACAATATCATCCTTTATCACCTGATTGAAAAGCTGAGCCTGCTGGGTGTGAACACCTCCTTCTGCAACTGGACCTTAGTCTGTCCAAATTGGGAACAGAATCTCCAACACCACCACACTGAGCCCTGGGGCCCCTCACGGCTGTGTGCTTAGTTCACTGCTGTTTACTGGGCTGACTCACGACTGTGTAGCAATGGACAGCTCGAATCGTATCAAGTTCACTGATGACACGACTGTTGTGGGTTTCATTTGTATGAATGATGAATCAGCATATAAAGAGGAGGTGAAATATCTTACAGTCTGGCGTAGAGCCAACAATCTGTCTTTGATGTAAAAATGAAATTTGATAATTACAGTTTATAATATTTAGTGTGAATCAACACACAAATTAACATTATTGTTAAATGCTGCCTCCAAAGGATGCATTCGAAGGTAGGAATGCATCAAGGCACATCCAAATTCAAAGTTTGCTTTACTTCCTGTCTCTGTAAATACCTTAATCTGAACAATTTTTGAAGGCAGCACAGAGGTATCCTTCAATGCCTTTGATATCCCACAATATGCAATAAGCATGTGCGTCTGTGGGAAAAGTGATTGGTTGAGGGTCGAGCTTGAAAATTTAAATGGCACCGGATGACAGTTGAAGTTTTATTTACACTTTCAAAATTTTTTAATGTCATTTGGAAAACATAGCTCGGATGGATTGTTATGAAACCATTAAAAATTATAAACCATTTCACTAAGTTTGCACTAAAATGCAATCGCAAATTATCATAAATATATATTTGGCGTGCTGTCTGGGGGAGGTCTCAGAGCTCTGAGAGTTTTCTAAAAGCTGAATAATTGCCGGACAGCCACAGGAAGAACCCCTCCCCAAAAGGTAGTAAATAAAAATAAAATAAAAACAATGCAAAGGCATTTGTATACTATACTGCCAGCAGTCGAACATGAGCACTCTCGCAAATGGCATGAGATTAAGAAGACAAAATTTGGAATTGTGTTTCTCTGCTTGATCGCTGTGTAACGGAATAGGGTTTATAAGCGACAAAGTAACAATGACGGAGGAGCGGAATGAGGAGTAATGAACAGAAAAGGTATTTAATAACGTGAACAGATATACAAACACTAACCGTTAAACTGAAACTAAGACGTAGGAACATAAAGTACAGGAGCGTTAACAGAACATAAACATCCACAAGGAGTCCCAGGAATACACAGGTGTACACTAACCATCTATTCACAAGAATCCACAAAACACAATAACCGACAAACATGACATCAGAAGGGAGAACTTAAATAGCAATACAAATCAATGGGAAACAGGTGATCGTGATAAACTAATAACAGGAAGTAAACCAAATAAGGGAAAAATGGAACAAAACAGGAAACTACAAAATAAGAGTCCGGGAAACTGTAACACGCTGCCTCTGGCAGAAGCAATGGCTGAGATGCTCGTGGCATCGGACGGGGTAGCCCACGCTTGCAAGCAAAAAGTGTGGACACCCACAGCATTTGGAGTCACATAGACAAGAAATGGGTGTAAAGTGTTCCAGCATGACCTCCAAACAAGCAGCTCACACACCTATGTGAATGTAAGTGTCTAACTACACCTAAAAAAAGCTTTCACTGCTATTCGTGTGGGGAGAACTCGGACAGTACTTCCAAAGAGTAGGACAAAGCTCTGCCAACAAACAGGGAGCCTGCAATAACAATTAAAAGAAACTATGATGTGAGTTGTATACTGATATGGAAGTGTTTGGATCAGATGTAGGTTTTTTAAGGCTTCTGATGATCAGCAACTTAGTACTTGTATTAGAATGTCGGAAAAAGCCTTTTTTGAGTGGCTGTGGTTGTCAGAGTCCTGGTTCCCTGTCAAGTCTGGAGATCGTGTTTTGCCAGGATCCTGACATTCCCTGTGTTTTATGTCAGAGCGTGAGGCTAGATTCCGACTCGTCTCGTCTTGGTTTCGGGAGTCAGAGTCTAGACTCGCACTCTGGGTGTATCCGTTCTATGTGGAGGCACATGGCTTTGGCTTTGTTTACATCTGCCATGTGCTCTCCGGTCTCGCGTCTTGACCCTGCCAACTTGTTTCCTCATTTGTTTGATTTTGTGCACCTGTTTGTCATTGTTCTGTCCAATTTAATGCCCTCGTGTCTGCTGTTCCGTGCTTTTTCATCGTCTGTGGTTTTGACCTCGTTGATGTCGTTCATGCTCCTCGTTGGTTGCTCTTGTCAGTGTCGTTCATGTTTATTGTTAAGGATTACCGTGTCCGTAGTGTATGCATACTGTGTCTCTAGTCTTTCTCAATGTTAAGTAAGTCCGCCTTCTGTATGTCTATGTTTAAATCCGTCTAAGTCTTCTGTTGGTGATGGCATAACGTTTTGTATTGTTAATGATTTTTGCTGTGTTTTTTTGGATTATACTTTTGAGTTAATTCACATTTATTCTATCACCCGTCTAAGTTCTTTCTGAGACGTTAGTTAAATTCTGTATTGATTTTCCATTTTTGCCTTTGCTCCCTGTTTGCTCCCTGGTAGGGGTTTTGCTTTCTATTTATTTAAATAAAGGTTGTTTGTGTGTGAATTGCAGTCTGCAACTAGGTTCTGGCCCGTGCTCCCTGTGACAGTGGTTGCTGCACCTATACAAGATAAGTGATTTGAAAATTGGTCTGTTGGCATACCTGGGAGAAGTTATTTTAAATGTTGAAATGTGTCAGAATCTTCTGGTGGAATGATTAGATTTATCGACAAAAAATGAATTGCTTGGAGATTGAACCATTAAACGCCTGTACTAAAGGTAATTTAGGAGAGAGTGATACAGTTGAATGGAAGTCAGCAAGTAACATTTTTTTATTTGTTTTACTTTGTTAATTAAAGAGTTTGTTTTGTTATCTAAAACCTGTAAATCTGAAATTGTAGGATGCAAAAACCAATTAAGGCCAAGATTACCATTGCGTTGAGCATGCTGTGTTAACAGATAGCCGAAACGAAGGATGGAAATGCAGCTGGTTAACAGTAATACGTCGTCTGGTAACTGGGCAGGTGGGGATTTTTTTCTGCCTACGACGGAAAGAGATGATATGAGAATGAGGTGATAGGTTAGCAGAAAAAACCAGGAAGCAACAGATTAAATGAGAAGCAAAATGATTGGAAGTATTTCCATGTTGAATAATATGGAGGGTTCTAGGTGAGATGGCTTTGAGGATGAAGTTGATAGTAGTTGAGAGGGTATTTTAATGGGTGGTTTAGGGAAAGATCAGTTGAGAATAATGTACATTAGGGTTGAAGATAGATCCACCTCTCGTGCCAGCAGCCTGAATTTACATTTAGGCATTTGGCAGACGCTTTTATCCAAAGCGACTTACATTGAATTATACTACACATTGAGTATGTGCAATCCCTGGGATCGAACCCATGACCTTGGCGTTGTTAACGCCATGCTCTAACCACTTCTAGAATGATAAACAAGTAAGGGAGTAGGTAATTTGATTTTCCAAAAACTGGAACATTATCAGTGGTTATAATATATAAGGCATTTTAGGCACCGCGCCACATCTTTAAAAGTCAAACACATTGTTTTCGATGAGTGTAAACACAAGCGGCACTTAGCTATGACTCTGGATGCTACTTAGAATCTTACAATGCCACAGAGCGTCACTCACATATTACAATTCAAAATCGTCATTGCACCTACAAAGTCCAAAAACTATTTTCATCCTACGAATGACGCACTTAACTTATGCCTGTTAAACGGAAATTAAACTATTTGCTTATAATATATATGGCCAGGCATGGTTTTCAGATAAATAAGAAAAGCCCTGTTAACGGTTACTGTTGGGTTAGCTAACATGAGGTATGTGACTTACACTGTTACATAGTTGCCTGTACAACAGATGCAAGTAAACATGATAACTAGCCTATTTAACGATAAACTTCACCTATTATTCATTTAAAATGAAAGTTTTGGGACCCATTTTGCATTTTTTAAATTAGAAGTGGACCTCGACACTGAGCTTACGTGTATAGAATGTGGGCGTCCGGTGTACGATACATGCAAGCTGTCATAGACGCAATGTGTCCAGCTATAGAAAAGGCATTAACACAGGGAGCGAGAATGAACTTTATTAATGCAGTGCATGGTTGTTTCTTTGCCACAATGAACTAGAATGCTTTTGGCTGACCATTCTTTCTTTCCCCTACAAAAAGATTGTGACAAAGATGGGATAGAGCTTAAACAGGGCCGAGGATACTGAGGATTAAGGCGTATCAAGAAGCTGGGGAGGCCACAGACACACAAACCAGCGACCCTGATTTAGGGGGCAGTGTTGGTGAATGGTTGGATGTTAAGAGGGATCGATATGAGGTTAAAGGATAAAGGAATTTGGTCTTGTAATGGAAGACATAAGGCAGAGGAGATGCGGATGAGGGTGGCCCTGGGGAATTATGTGCGTGGTGACGTTTAAATGCCCAAATATGGAAAACGTTTGGAGCAAAATAGGCTAACTAAGAGGTTGGACACGACCAGAATGATTGTCAATTTTCCCCTTTAGGGAATAAAGCCTGGAATTAAACAGAGTCTGCAAACACTTTTGAACTGTGAAGAAATGTGCATCTGAAACAGCACTGTATTTAGGGCTGGACAATAATTCGATATCAATATATATCGCGATAGAATTTTTTTCAATAACGGTGATACGATTTTTAAACCCATTTCCAATTTTTCGATATACATTTGCATATATATATATATATATATATATATATATATAATTTTATACATTAGCATTTGTCACTGAATGAGGTTCAGTGCTCAGCCGTCAGAAAGAGCAGAACAGAATTGCGTGATGACGTACATCACAGACACACTGCCAGCGCTCAGCAGTAGTTGGTTAAGATCCGTCGCGGAAAGTTTTAGCTACAAAATGAGTACCCCTGACCGCAATACAGATGTGGAAGGCAGACGAAATACTTGATAAGAGAGGAAAGACTAATTCAGTGGTGTGGAAGTGGTTCGGCTTTTCAAGTTCGGATAAACTTCAGGTTTCGGTGCTCTGCAAAATGTGCCGGAGAGTGGTGCCGACTAGCAGCGGAAACACATCAAATCTGTTCCACCATTTGAAGCAGTTCCACCTGATAGAACATACTGAGAGTCAGAAGATGAGGCATCATAAAAGTTTATGCCAACCTGTCCCCGAACCATTACCATCTTTTGTAGGTACAGACATCCATTGTGTGTGTCCTCGGCAGTTTTTTCCTGAGGCTTTTTAATATTGTCCATATCGGATATCAGAATGTTTGCCATATCGTCCAGCCCTAACTGTATTATTAAAAATTGAACATGGAGAAGGTAAGGGATGGCATAATTGTAAGCATTTTTGTTGTAAATGTCCCAAATGGGATACAGGACAGGGCTCGCAAAATTTCAAAATCGCTGGTAGCCCTTCGGGCAGGTGCTCTTACGATTTTGGTAGCCCGAAATGAATTTAAGTAGCCCAATAAAAAAAGACATTATTTTTAATGTAGAAAATTGTAAAGGAAACAAAACATCAATCAAAAACATTTAAAACACAAATAACAACAATCGTATAAAATAATCTAATTACAATCATCAATACAAATATTTGGTTCTAACTGAACTGAAATTTCTATGAACTTGTAAAAACAATATAGAAATTAATTCAGTCTGTGTCAGATTCTTAATCTTAAATACAGGGGCGCCGCTCGCAATTTTGGGCCCTATGACAAAATATGAGGTTGGGCCCCCCTAGTAGTGTTATTACTAATAAAGCAGATCTCTGGGGGCCCCTAAAGGGCGTGGGCCCTTAGAATTGTCCTAACTTTTCCCCCCTTAGCGGCGCCCCTGCTTAAATATCAACTGAAGTCACAGATAAGAAAATGCCACTCGACATTGAGGGCATGGCATCTCCTTTATCGGCTTTCTCCTTCTGTGCATCGGTGTCCATGTCAGAACTGAAATACCTGCGTAAAATCCATGCGCATCTTATTTTCACACACTCACACACATAACTATCAGTGATTTTTGCTCATGCAATCTCTATCCTGTTTAAGCTCGCTGCGGGAGATTTCACTTGCCACATGAGGAGAGTAATGACTGACAGGATGAGCGTCATACACAGTTTGCGCGATCCTGAAGTGAAAGTGAAAGTGAAAGCGAGCACGCATTCAAACGCAATTTTAATTCCCCACATATTGATAGTGGCTACCCGATGCCCGAAAATTACATACAACATAATTACCCAACCAAATGTGTGAGAGAATGCAAAAGCATTCCGATATATTTTTCCTCCTTATAAGATACTGCCTACTAATATTTGGTAGCCCGACTGGATGGCACAATAGCCCCGTGATGTCGGGCTAGTGATTTTGCGAGTCCTGCTGGATGTGCAGTTTTTAAAGAGTTTAATTAAACATTCATGCTATAAATTTTTGTTACATTTGTAAGTTTTGTGAGAATAAAAATGTAATTAGTTGTGTAAACCAGGCACATATGTTCATACAAAAAAAGATCAATATACCCCCAGATGAATCGAATCGTAATTCTATCACAGAAGTTTGAGGTATCGGAAAATATCATATTGCTGGATGACAGAATCGATATCATAACGTATCGATGTTTGATTTACACCCTTAGAATAAACAGCAAATCCTGAATTGTCAGCGTTATTCATATGCCATATCACCTGTTACCATAAAAAAACAAGTCTGTCTCTATGTATAACACAAAATAAAAGAAAAAACATTACATCTGAAAGTTCATTATTATTGCAATGCAAACAGTCTACAACTGATATTGTCAGAATTCTGGTTTCCTGCCTAGTCTTGAACATCGCGTTTTGCCAAGAGCCTGACACAGTCTATGTTATGTGTCAGAGCGTGGGGCTTAGACTCACGCTCTGGGTGTGCGTTATGTGTGGAAGCGCCATCTGCCATGTGCTCTCCGGTCTTGCGTCATCACCCCGTCACCTTGTTTCCTCATTCCCTTGTTTTAGTTAATGTCACACACCTGTTTGTCGTTGTTCCCCATTTGTATTCTCATACTATCTATTCATACCCCATATATGATTGTATAACATGCATAATATCGCCTGTTTTCTCTTTGTCTGTCTGTCTGTCTGTCTGTGTGTCTGTCTATGTGTGCTGTGTACATTTATCATACATGTAAAACTGCTTTGTAACAATGACATTTTGTGAAAAGTGCTATATAAATAAAGTTGAATTGAATTGAATATTTATTGCCCTCATGTCTGCTGTATTGTGCCGGTTTGTTTGTCCCCGCAGTTGTATTCTTGGTATTTAATTATTGTCGTTTATCTTCATTATCACTTTTTGGTAATTATTTTCTTAAGTCTTGATTTTATAGTCTAGCTAAAACGTTCCCGTTCTTGTTCCAGTTTTTCATCGTGTCAGTCCTGTCTTGTCTGCTTCAGGCTGTGTTGTGTGCTGTTTTCCAGTGTTCACCTACCCGTTACCCATCTGCCTGGCGGAGTTTCCCTTTGTTCCAAATCCAGTCGTCGCCATTCCTCACCACCGCCAGACCTACCTGCTTTTCGCCGATTCCCTGCTCTGCCCGTCCAGTCCGCCAGCCAGTCTCCTGCCCTGCCCATCATCCTCCCGGAGTCCTGCCATCATCATCATTACTCCCCTGTCTGGGCTGTAATCTTCACTGTAAGGGTGCGCAAGAACCGGACTGAGCCTTCGCTGCATCATTCATCCACCATTAACTGTGTTATTTCTCTGTCAATTTATTAAGTAAAAGTTCTTGCGCTTGCTATTGGATTCTCTGTGTTTCCTTTACCCTGACCCTGACACCGTGCATAAGCCCATGAAACAACTTCCTTTTACAGTGAAAACATCTTGCACACCCACACACGCAAGTGTGGTCTTAAAAATTGTATAAGTGTGTACGTGTTTTATAGATGTATAGCTACATTGAGTTTATATGTATTTGCGGGTGTTTTCAGGTGTGTATGCATGGATCGAGTTTATATGTACAGTGCTGCTTAAAAGTTTGTAAACTTCCAGACATGATCAGAAACAAGAATAAACGAGAATAACCTAATCAAAAGTACATCCAAAACCCAATTTGTGAAGCAGACTTCCAAATGATGGACACAAACAAAAAAAAGGATATAGTGGCATTATTTATTGAACAAAAGTGGTTAATCTCACAAAAACTGGAAAATAGACTTGTGCAGAAGTATGTGAGGTTGGAAGGACATCTGGCATGTACCTCCTGCTTCAGGTCTAGCCACAACATTTCAACTGGATTAAGATCCGGACTTTGACTAGGCCAATCAACAGTGTGAACCTTCTTTCGTTTAAGCCATTCCTTGGTGGATTTGCTTGAATGCTTAGGGTCATTGTCTTGTTGCATCACCTGTTTTCGGCCTAGCTTTCAGCTTTGTTGATAGGTCTATGAATTCAAGTTTCCCTGAATAATATGGGGTCACCCTGGCCTGGAGGCATAAAAGCAGCCCCGGACCTTCACATTTCCACCACCATGCTTCACTGTTGGGAGAAGGTACTTTTCCTGGAATTCATTGTTGGCTGTACTCCAAACATGGCGGCTTTGATTAGGACCAAATCTATTTTGGACTCATCTGTTCAAAGAATGGACTTCCAAAAGGCCTTCGGTTTGTCCAAATGCTCTCTGGCAAAGTTGAAATGGGCAGCTTTGTTCTTTTTTGAGAGCAGAGGCTTCTTTTTAGCAACCCTTCCATAAATAACATGTCTGTTAAATTTCCGTCTGATTGTAAACGCATGTACATTTACCCCAGATGCTGCCAGAGAGGTCTGCAACTCTCTAGAGGTGATGTGTGGGTTGTCCTTTACCTCATTTATTAATTTACTGGTGTTTCTTGATGATAGTTTTTATGGGCGTCCACTTCTAGGCAGAGTTGTGGTCATGTTGAATGCCCTCCATTTGTAGATGATTTGTCTTATAGTACATGGATGGAGTTGGAATCTCTTGGAGATGGTCTTATAGCCTTCCCCATACTGATGGGCTGATGGGCTGTCACCACCTTCTTCCTGATGTCCTTGGATATCTCTCTCTTTGAATCCTTGTCACCACAGTGGTTTGGTTGGTTTCCTCTCTCTTCAGTGCTAACCACTTTCCTAAGGATGTCTAATTGTATTGGTCTGCCTAACTGATTATTTAAGCACCCAAATGTGTTTCACCTGAATCACCATTCATTACTAACATAAGATGTGTTGGTACGGCATTTATAGTAATGTACAAACGTATTTTATACGTATTCGCTTGAACATCCAACAGTATGCATATTTGTGTGAGTATATTTGTGTTTAATATATGTATTCATCAGGGGCGCGGCTCGCAATTTTGGGCCCTATGACAAAATATCAGGTTGGGCCCCCCTAGTAGTGTTATTACTAATAAAGCAGATCTCTGGGGGCCCCTAAAGGGCGTGGGCCCTTAGAATTGTCCTAACTCCCCCCCCCCCTTAGCGGCGCCCCTGGTATTCATAGGCGAGGACCAAACATGCCACCCAACGCCCTTTAGTATGGGGTGGTGAAGGGCTGCGATGATAGCAAAATAACCCTAAATTGCAGACAGGGCAATGCTGCCATGTATTGCTGCTGTCTTGGTCAAAACAGCTGAAACGGGAATTTGTGACAAAGACTGCCCACTCACAAGCATGAAGGCACCTTGTGAACTCTCTTTTTCCACTGACTGAGGGAAATTCTTCCCTCGAGTGCATATTTACACTGCAATACTGGTGCTGGGGACATCTACTGCTCTGATATAGAGGTGACATTAAGCCCAAGATAGAAGCACATAGTGCTTTCAAATGCATATCAGCAGCTGAAGCTAAATACTAATGCTGTGTTTCACATGTGAATTGCAACATGGTGTCATGGTGTCAACCTCATTAGAGGGGTCAAGAACTGGCTTCAGGGAGTGCTTATAGCTCCTAATAGCTTCAGCCGAAACACAAGTAGTGTAAATTGCATGTCTATGACAGCATATTTCAACTCGTTACAACTTAGGGGGAGGGAACAGCGGGCCCACCAGCAGCAGGCTGACAGCAGGGAGCTGTCTGCAGCACTAATGCGTGTCTGGCAGGTCCTATCCAAGGCCTCAGGCTGTTGCCTTTCTTTTCTACTTTTCAGCAGAGTGGGAAACCACTTAGTGGTGACTCATCGAGTTCCTCTTGTTTTCTTTATTTGCCTCTGCTCAAACAAAGAGTTTAAGTATTATCCAGTGCTTTTTCTGATGAAGAAAAAAAATTCTGAGGTAATGTTGTCATGCAGTGCATTATATACTGGCGGCCAACGCTGTCATTATTTGCATGCAATAAGCATAATTGAAAAACATTGATCAGTTCATTCCATGGGCGTAATTCAGTAAAATTTCAGAAAATTTGGGAGAGATTCTTCATAGTATCAGGGAACTAAATTAAAACCTTAAACCTTAACTTAAAAGCTATGTTACTGTAGTGCAAATACAACAGATGTAAGACAGATGTAATTACATCCTATTAAGAACACAGATAAGACAATTGTTTTGTACAAATTGAGCCTGTTTATGTCCTTGATTTTTTCTAAGAACAGTGCCTGTGCTATCTTGTTAAACTGTATTTGCAATGTTACTATATTGCAAATACATCAGGTGTTAAGATGTAACATTCAATGAGCCTGTTAATTTCCTTTTTTGAAAGATTTTTTTCTAAGTAGTGCTTTTTTGCTTCTCTGTTGAGCTATTCTTTATATAGAATCTTGCACTCGATCACTGTTCTTTATTGTTTATTGTCGCCATGTACTAATATCCTGATGAGCGTGTCCTTAAACATGGCTCCTACTACTTACAATGCAATGCGCAATGACATTGTTTTCCAAGCTCTATTAAGGAAAAGCAGTGTAGGGTTATCCCGGCCTCCAGAGATGTCACAGATGATTCATCATCCATCCATCATTAATAAAACACATACATGATCTTAAAACACGCTTTCCATCTGTTTACTCACATCTTAGGCATGATGTTGTTCCAAAAAACTCCATCCACTAATGTCATAAACTCAGACTGATGAGATCCATCAGACACCAGCTGAGACGCTGTCTTCACCTGTAAACACACACCAACACATTAAAAACACACACACACTCTTGTTTGTTTGACTACATTAGCGAGGTCATTCCATATTATTTTACCATTACCATAGCTTGATTTTATATCACGCAAATTATATTTTCTATCCCCCCAACCCTACCCGCGAAACTTAAACCTCACACAAACAATGCATGACATTGGTTTAAAAAACATGATTGGCCAATTTATAATTAGTAATAAAAATGGTTGTCATAATATTTTACTATGTTAGTAAGGACATTTGGCCTCACAAATCAACCTGTACAAACACACACACACTTGTTTTATGCTTTATGGGGACTTTTCATAGACATAATGACTTTTATACTGTACAAACTGTATATTCTGTCCCCTAACCCTCACAGAAACCTTTCTGCTTTTTTACATTTTAAAAAAAGCATCATTTAGTATGTTTCATAATCAGTTTCTCTCGTGGGGACCACTGGCTTGTCCCTACGTGTGTGTTACTTTTACCATCCTCGTAAGGGACGTGTTGTCCCCACAGTGGTAGAAAAACACATACACACATACATGTACACACGTACACAAGTAGGCGCACACGAACATGCACACACACATACGCGCGCGCACACACACGCGCACACACACGCACAAAACAAACCATGATCGTGTAATGCATGAAAAGGAATCCCTCACCCAGCACATCAGAGATGAGAGCAAAAACTTCTCTTGAAAAGCAGGAAACACTTCATCCTCCATGATTCCTGGAATAAACCGGCACGAGCTCATGCGCTCATCAGATCCCGTCAAACATTGACATTTATCAAATCCATAGTCGACACATACATTTATCCATTCCCGCTGTAAAGAACCTGCGTACTTCATGGAAAGAATAGGAACCTGCGTACTTCATGGAACTTGGACAGGCATTTGTCAAACAAAACATTAGGCCGAAATATGGATGAATCCGAAAGTGTTGATGCCTTGCTTGTCACACATGATTATGAAGGGGGTTTTAACAATCCTTTGCTCGCTACTCCCAACAAAAGTCCCCGTGGGAAAAAGAAAAGAGACAGTAATGATGTATCACTTGCTGAGATTTTCAACGTCATTCAGTTCCTGAATTCCAAGCAAGATTCACTTATTCAAAAGATTACTCATATTGAGAGCACCATTGAGGCCACTAAGGCTGCGGTGAACTCTTTTTCTGACACTGTTAATTGACTCCTCGTGGAAATGATTCTCTTAAGCTCAGAGTGGAAGAACTAGAAAGGTATAGTCGCAGATGATGTTTGTAACTACTGGGGTGAAAGAACGTAAAGATGAAAAAACACTCGAATGATAGTCATCTTGCCAGGGAGGAAGCTGTGGATGTGGTTTAATGTGTAGGCAAACAGCGATCGGATGGCGCGCTGCGTCACATCATCATTCGCTTCGTGACAAGGAGGCATCGCAACATATGGATGGAAGCCAAGAGTTCCATTTACCTCAGAGAGAATGGTCTGTACATCAAAGAATTTCTCTCCAAAGCAGACACTGAAAGTAGGAATAAACTCTGGCCACTTGTCCAAGCGGCTCAAAAGGAAGGGAAGAAGGCCGGTTTCAGCGGTCCCTTTGCTGTTATTAACAATAAGAGAATCGCTGCCAATTTAGCACAGTATCCTTGATATCCCTGGTTTTACTTTCTCCGCACATTTTCCAACCGCACTCCAGGTTCGACTTTTTCTGCATACGTATGCCTAGTTTGAACTGCAGCCATTACTTTAAGGGCTTTTGACCAATTTCCAATTATTATTTAATTCTTCTTTTATAGCAGTTCCAAGTTAAGTGTTTAGTGCACTTCAGGATCAGTTTTCTTTTTATTTCCTTTATTCCTGTAAAGTTTGGTCTTTTTTTATTTACATATACTTTAAAGACAAATTTAAGTTTAATCATCTGAAAATTATTTATTTAAATGTGCAGGCTTAAGAGACAACACTAAAAGAAAGGCTATTTTCCTGTTTTGTAAACATTATAATGCAGATTTAATTTTTTTACCAGAGACGCATTCTTCCGACGCTGACACTAAATTCTGAAAATCTCAATAAGAAGATAGATAATATTTATTTTAGTCATGGCTCAAATAATTCAGCCCTCCTCCAGCCAGTGTGCCGGACTTCCCTCCTGCGGCCGGCGTGCCGCAGCTTTTCCTCTGTTCGTCCCAGGGCCTGGGACGGGAGTGTTGGTCCACGCCCTGTTCCCAGTGTTCCTCCTGGTGGTCGGCCTAGACCGTGCCAGACCACGCCTACGTTGACTCCCAGTCCTTCCAGTCTAAACTTGCGCTCTGGGTGTGCGTTCTATGTGGAAGCACATGGCTCTGTTTTATTTACATCTCCCATGTGCTCTCCGGTCTTGCATTATAACCTGCCTCCATGTTTCCTTGTTTAGTTTGATTTTGTGCACCTGCTTGTCATTGTTCCCTATTGTATTTAATGCCCTCGTGTCTGCTGTCCTGTGCTGGTTTGTTCTCTCTTCCTCTCGCTCTCGTGTCTGGTTCTCTCTATCTGTCGTGGTCTAAGCCCGGTCGGTTGCCTCGGCATTCGTGCTCTATTTGTTGGTTGTCTCGTGCGCAGTGTTGGCTGTCTAGTCCGCGTCAGGTTTGTCTCCATTACTGTTGCCGTTATTTTCTTTTCCTTAGAGAGAGTCTTGTTTTAAAAATTCAAAATTTTTGCCTTCGTTAGTTGACATTTAAGTAATTATTTGATTTTATCACCCATTGAGTTTCTGTTTTCTGTGTTCCCTTTCGCTACCTTGTGGAGTTCTGTTTATTTTTACAAAGCCCTTGTAGGGAGATGTGTTTTGTGTTAAATTTAAATAAAGTTCTGTTTGCTTGAATCGCTGTCTGCATTTGGGTTCTTCTTCGCTTATCCCTGACATGCGAATATACATGAAGTAATGTATCAATGTTTTTAAAATTGAGAATTGATTTATTCCTCATTCCATCTTATCTATTACAACATGTTCAAAACATTTCCCATCATTATGCTCTTTTTACAGATCATCTCTTAATTGGTATGAACTTGCAGACTGTTCAGAATTCTAACAGCCTTCGTGGCTACTGGAAATTTAATAACTCTCTTTTAGAAGACAGAATTTTCATTAAAAATATTGAAGCTTTAGCCACCAATATATTTAATTCAGAGATGACAGATTTTGTCTCTAAATGGGAGATGTTTAAATTTAAATCCAGACATTTGGCTATTAAACGAAGTAAGGAAATAAAAAAGGATTGTAACCACATGGAAGCAGAATTGTTGGATAATATTGATAATCTTTGGGAAATTCAGATTCTCTCCCCAATACAGTATAGTGAGCTCCATTCTTTATAAGCAAAACTTAAAGGGTCACAACACCCCCCTGTTTCAGAGGTGCTTTTTCACACCTCTGGTTTGAAAAACTTTCTGAAAAGGGGCGTTGTTCACTGGGGGTAATGGGTGGGGGTAGAGTGTGGAGACAAGGCGGAGACTGCATTAAAGGGGGAGTGAAAAAAGTGAATAAATTCTGCTAATTTGCACACCGACAATGTAAACACACACACATTGGCAAGATGGACAGCGACGGCGGTTCTGAGAGCAGTGTGGAAGTGGAGGACTTCTCCCCACCAGAATCCCCACACTTTGATCAAAATGATGACAGTGCAGGTCCACTGTGTTGAACTCCGATCTCTTGAGTTCTTGCGTCACTATTACTCGTGTACACAGAGATCTAATACACGGCACACAACAACATCCACACGTAACCAGGATTGCCATAAAGGTTGCGCTAGACATTAACATTGCCATAATCAATCCTTTCCATTTTCCAAACACTCCCCGCATCCATTCCTCAAGGGGATTATTAATACCAGAATGTTCATGCATTGTTTCCGACAGAGTCCTCAAACCTTCTAATGCCCTGGTCACTGATCCATCTGGTGTAGTATTATTAAGAATGAACGTGCAACACATGTCTCCAAACATCGCACATACACCCCCTTTTTCTGCCAACAGCATATCTAATGCCATCCTATTCTGCACTGCCATAAGTGATGTCGGACCTAACTGTTCTGCCATCCCTTCCACCGCATCTCTAGTCAAATTGGCCAATCTCAACACATTATAATGTACATAATTAATTCGATCAACATTTTTGTTTGGAGTGACTGGAAAAATAGCCGAAACCACTGGACTATTCTCAAACCCTGCCGCTATCTGATCTACCAATTTAAACTCATCCGGTACGCCCCTTGGTACCCCTATGGAATCTATATACGTCCTGCTATCTTTCGTTAAATCAAAGTGTCCCAAAGTCTGCTTGTGTAATATGTGCCTACATCTTCTCGCTGTCAGTTTTCCTGGACTCATGGACTGTCCTACCTCCACTGGTTTCCCTTTCTCACTGATCAATACCAACGGTACCCCTAGCCTTACCATAGCACACAATCCAACTACTCTCCTCGGGATTGACACAAATAACCTATACTCGCCAAAAATAATAATACAGTCCTGCCCTTGCCCACTTTCCAATGACGTTTCCCGAATCTTGAATTACTGTCTGACACCATTCTGGATTCATCTGTCCCACGTCCACTGACGCTCCTGCTCTAGTAAAATTAAAGCATGTGTAATTTCCTATCTTGGGCGTAAATGGCCCAGTTCTAGTCTTATAATCAATTGGAGGGTAAATTGTCGCTAATTTAGTACAGTTTGGTGGAGTGGCCATCTTAGTCAGACTGAGCATGCAATTGTAACCCCATTCATCCTCTGCATACAAAGAAGCTGGTTCAGTATATAGGTGTGGTCTTGCTTTTGCGCATGCCACACAATTGTGCATCTTCTGTTCCCTTGCAGTACCCGCAATCCACTCCAACCACAAATTGCTTTCACCAAATCCTGTAGATTTTTCAATAACATCCAACGGTTGCAGTTGGGTATAATCTACGGCTATCACTTTGGGCTTTGGGGGTCTTACACTTTCTTCTGTGATTCCCTGTGGACTTTCTTCATCTACAGGGTCCCTGAAATTAATCTTTATGTAACTCATGGGGTCTTTTCCAGACACGTCAACGCCCAGTATCATGTATGCCACTGGGTTCCCATAGGAAGAAGTCTGTAACGAGTCTAAAGAGAGCGTTAAGGGGTTGTGTGAACTTCTGAAATCCCTCTAAAACCCAGTTCGTGACCACCACTCAATCTGATCCTTACTACTCAAGCCAGAGGTTCTTAAGTCTGGGGTCCATTCTCCACCTGTCCATTTAGTCACATATGCCCATTCACACCAAGGAGAAGTATATGCCCTATCCAATTCACAGTCTACTATAAGATTACCTGGGCTACAGATGTACACATCATATCCTCTCCATGAGAAATTGTCACCTCCACAATCTATTACCTCACACAAGTCGAACATAAATGATCTTGTTGTCCCAATCACATACTCTAACTCGAGTCCTCGATTTTTTTGGATACATTGATTACCTGTGTGAACACTCCTGGTGCTCCTCTCGAGTGGTGCATTCTCTCCCTCCTGCACAACTTCCTTCGAATATTCTTCTACAATCATTCCTACTATCATCAAACTCATTCCTGCCACTGCTACTAGTTCTCTAAGTCTCATTTTCTTTCTCGTGCCGTTAATTGAGGTAGTTAATTGAGTTATTGAGGTAGTTTTTTGCTGATTAAGCTAGCTTTTAAGGCAGTGTTGGCTGGTGATATGTGTATATCTATATCTATATCTATAGCTTTCCTGAAGCTCAGTGGTTAGAGCATGGCGCTAACAATGCCAAGGTCATGGGTTCGATCCCAGGGATTGCACATACTTAATGTATAGTGATCAATGTGTAGTATAATGCAATGTAAGTCGCTTTGGAAGCGTCTGCCAAATGCCTAAATGTAAATGTAAATGTAAATATATTTTAACACAAATCGTTATCTTGATTGGTAACGCTTGATTATATAAAAAATGATTACACAAAAAAAAGGATACACAATGCTTATTCTAAACAAGGATTACACACACAGATTATGAAAATGAAAAGATACCAAATGATTATGTAAATGATTATGAAAGTGATTGTGAACATTGATTATACAGAATGATTATGAACAATTATAAAAAATGATTATGAAACAAAACAAATTTTTTTAATGAAAATCACCGCTATTACTTCACTTCAATTTTGTTTGAAGTTTGTACACAATGATCACTCTCTTTACTTCTTTATTATATAGACTCCCCCTTTTGGTCCTGCACCTTGTCCAGGACCACCTTATGACTCCTCAGCTCTCGTTCCGGCGGACCTGTGGGAGCACAAACAGACCAATGGTACCAAGTGTCACCTTTTCCCATCAACCGAAGCCCGTGTGACGTTCTTTCCGTCACCCTGTATGGGCCAGACCACCTGGGCTCCTTCCACTTTCTCTTAAATACCTTCAGCAACACCTACTCCGTGGTTGGAACTACTCCGTCTTTCGTCCCCTCCTCAAGCTTGTCCGCGACCTGTTTGGAAAAATCTGAGATTAAAGTTGTTAACTTATCATAATAAGGTTTGTACATCAGTGGTTGGCATCCGTCCGGTGCCAACGCCGCTCCTGGTCCTGGAAACTGTCTACCTGTCAACAATTCAAAAGGTGTGAATCCTGTAGTCCTATTCAATGATGATCTGATACTCATTAGGGCAATTGGTAATGCATCTACCCAATCCAATTTGGTCTGTGCACAGATTTTAGCCAATTTGGTTTTCAAATTTTGGTTCATTCTTTCAACCTTTCCTTGTGACTGTGGGTGGTACACAATCCCAAAGGCATGTTTCAGCCCTAACACCTCTTCCACCAGCTTTAGTTGTATCTTGTTCTGAAAATGTTTACCATTATCAGATCTAATTCCTCTCGGAAAGCCGTGTGTGGGAATGTAGTGATTGATTAGGCATTTTATCATGGTTTGACTATCCTCTTTGCTTGCTGGCCACGCTTCCGGCCATCCAGTGTAACTGTCTACCAACACCAGCAGGTATCTTTTGCCCTGCACTCTTTCCCCCATGTCTGTGTAGTCAATTACCACCTCCTCACCTGGTCCTGTTCTGATTGGAAACGATCCCGCTTCCGGTCGCACTCCCTGTTTGACATTATGCTTTTGACAAATTTCACATGCTTTCAAATGTTTTCTAGCCATCTCATTTAAATATGGATGCCACCAATGGCACAAAGCCCTGCACATCTGTTTAATTCCCACGTGTCCTAACCCATGTGCTTCTGCTAACAACGATCCCACCAATCCTGGCGGTATTACAGGACGACCATCAGGAGCTCTCCACCCTTTTTCTGTCCTCACTGCCCCCTTATCTGTCCATAATCCCTGTTCCTCTACAGAAGCTTTATCCTGTTCAATCACTATATCTTCCCATGTCAGTTGTAGCAGTAGATCTGTCACTTCCCTGCTGCTGCTCACCATCTGCTTGCCTACCTCATATCCCGCCACTCTTTTTGCTGCTTCGTCGGCTGCCTTGTTGCCTGTTGCTATACTGGTCTCTGCCTTGTCATGTCCCTTGCATTTTACTACAGCTACCTCCGTCGGGTACATGATTACTTCTGCCAACTCTCTCATTTCCCTTTCATGTTTGATTGGCTGTCCTGACGCTGTTAGGAACCCTGCTCTTAACCATTGACCCAGATCTAAGTGAACTGCACTGACCGCATACGCTGAGTCTGTAAAAATATTGATCCTTCTTCCTGTACCCCACTTCAGATCTGCAATCACTCCTAGTATCTCTGCTCTTTGCGCCGAGTGTCCTGACTCCAACTTCTCACTTACCACCACCTCGCACAGCTCCCCTTCCTGTTTGACTACTGCATATCCAGCCTGCAAGCCTTTCTCCGCGTCTCTGTAACAACAACCATCTGTGAACAGATTGTCTACCTGGCCTGTTAGGGGTGCCGCTTGTAGGTCTGGTCTCAGCTTTGTATCTCCTACTACCATTTCCTCACAGCTGTGGGGTTCTCCTTCTACCATGTAGTCTGCCATGTTTATCCCTTCATGTGTGAATACTACATTGGGTGCATTCAAAATTTTCAACAGCCTTGTCTGCCTCAGTAATGACATAGTGAATGATGCTGAGTTTACATACGCAGAGTGTGATGTTAACACAGTCAGTGGGTGTCCCATTACCAAGTGCGCTGTTTTCTGCAAAATCTTTCCTAACCCTGCTGCATACCTCGTACATGGTGGTTGGCGCTGTTCTGATTTGTCTAGTAGTATGCTGAAGTACATTAATACTACTCTGCTCCCGTTCTTCTTTTGAAACAACACTCCGTTCACGGTTTTCTCTGTCTCAGACACATCTAAATAAAATGGCTGTTTGTAATCTGGATTGGCTAAGTCTGCGGCGTTCGCTAATGCAGCTTTCAAATCAATGTACTGTCTTTCGGCCTCTGCAGTCCAATCTAGTGTAGCCCTCAACTCTCTTGCACCCTTCGCCTGCACTAACTCTCTCAACGGTGTTGTTCTGTCTGTGAACTGTGGTACAAAGTTTCTACTAAACCCTGGTAGACCCAAAAATGACAGCATGTCTTTTACCGTTACTGGTTTTGGGTAATTCAAAATCGCACATCTGTGGTTGGGCGATATCCCTGCGCCTAGCCCTGAAACCACTCTCCCTAAAAATGTTACCTGTGGTCTGCACACCTGCAGTTTAGCCTTACTCACCTTGAAGCCAGCTGTATATAGATGAAGTAACACTTGCTTAGTCGCAGTCAAGCATGCGTTCACTGTTTTGGCTGCCAACAAAAGATCATCTACATATTGTATCACCAGCACTCCCCCAGGCAATGGGCAATCACTCAAAAGTGCTCTCAGTGCATGATTAAACAGTCCTGGAGATAAAATGAACCCTTGTGGCACTCGTGTGTACCTGTACTGTTTTCCCCGCAATGTGAATGAAAATATATCTCGTAAGTGAGGTGCCAATGGTAAGCAAAAGAATGCATTCGCTAAGTCTATGCATGTGAACCATTTATGTTCTGGATCCAACACTGAAAGTGCAGTGTATGGATTCGGGACTGACAATGTTGAAGTGCTGACGCATTAATTTTTCTCAAGTCATGAGCCATTCTATATTTTCCGGTGTTCTGTTTCTCTACTGGTAAGATTGGAGTATTCCATCTGGAGACAGATGGCTCCAAAACCCCTCCTTGTAATAACCCCTCTATTGTGTCTGCAATCCCTGCTTCTGTTTCTGGTTTACACGGATATTGAGGCTGCCATATGGGCCTGTCCTCAGTCAAGGTAAAGGTAATGTCTGGCATAAAGGAACATAAACCTACGTCCGTCGGTCCTGTCGACCACAACGAATTTGGCAGTTGGTTTAGCATTGCTGCAGCTGAGTCGTGATCTGTTTTCTCCCTGCCATGCCACCTCGTGACCCATACATGTTTTAACACCACTTTATCACTTACTCCAGTGCTGATATAATAAGCCTTCTCTGACGGTGAGTAATAAACATTAGGAATCTGTGTTGACACCCAATCAGTTAATTTGGATAATCTTTTCGTCATGGGTCCCAAATCTTTTGCTTGATGCACAGGATGGACCGCTAATGTTACATGCGGCGCAGCCTCAGATTCCATTTTATACCATTCTTTTTGTGAAGGTGTCAGCTGGACAGCTCCAACTACTCCTCTACCCACCCAAATCCCTGTTGATTCAATGGCCCATTCTGTTCCTTCTAGTTCTTTTTCAAATGCTTCTTGATACCATTCTAATTGATCTCGGTCATAAAATAATGTCACATGATACGGATCGGTAGGAGGCATGTACGGTGCTAGAGAGGTTACCCAAGGCTTCCATAAGGCATAGAGCGAGAGGAGCCCCCTCCCCTCCGGGGTTTCTGGCTCGAGCTCGCCCCAGTAAATGTCTGCGCCCTCAGGTTCTCATGCTCCTGCCAGCAGCCATTGTCCCCCCACAACTGTCGTGTTAAGGGAACAGTTCCTCACGGCTCCTGTGGGAAACTCAATAATCACACCATCAGCACAACACAGTATAGACACTCCTAATTTGATCAGTAAGTCTCTTCCCAATAAGTTCATTGGTGCTTTTGGGGACCACAAAAAATAATCGGTAACCACTTGTCCTTCCACTGTTACGGTCAGTGGCACTGTAACTGGCAGTATTTCACTTTCCCCAGAGAAACCCATCACTTCCACAGTTTTGTCAGAAATCAATTCATGCCTTACTAGTGTCGCAAGAGTCAAGTATGTCGCCCCTGTATCCACCAGAAAGTTCAGACGGTCTTCATTGACCTTCATCGTGAGCAGTGGCTCTGCCCTAGCCCTGCTTTGGTCTCTCTGTGGGCCCCATAAAAACTGTTGCTCCTCTCCCTCTCACATAGGAAACTGCATTCCCTCAGCGGGTGGCGGTTGCTGTTGCATACCTTGCGGAGCGAATGATCCACTAGGGACAGCAAAACCTCCTCTGCTCCTTGGGTATCCTCTGCCTCTTCCCAGGTTAACCGGTTGCGGTTGTACTACTGATGCCCCTTGAGGACACATCCTGGCAGTGTGTCCATACTGCTGGCATGCATAACATTGGATGCCATTCCCTTGAGGGCAGCCATGGGCAAAGTGACCCATCTGCCCACAGAGGTAACAGGCGCCCCTCTGCCCATGCCCTCTTCCACCTCCAGCACCCCCTAGACCTCCCATGCCTCCTCCTCTATTTCCCCCTCGATAACCTCCCCTTTGTGGCATAGTCTGTGCGTTCACGGGTGCCATGCAGGCAGGCACTTCACCCGAGCTCCACTGCATCAACTGCTTACCTTTGTCTTTCTCTTTCTTTTTGTGATCATTCACCTCTTCTCTAACTTTCTTCACTTGTAATTTTAGCAATTGATTTTCTAGTTCCTCCCTCTCAGACCTCGCCTCTTTCTCTTTCTCTGTTGCCCTAACCATGTGATGAATAAAATGTCTTTCCCAGGTGCTGCTATCGCAACCTGGTAGATCTGGGTTTTGTTGTAATTATTCTTTGACAGCACTTGATACTCCCTCTACTACTGCTGCTCTGAATACCTCCTCTTGCACTCGATCTGAGTGAGGGTGTACCCCTGTATGAGCCTCCCATTCTTCCTTACATCTCATCAAGTATGCTGCAGGAGCCTCATCAATTTTTGGAGAGTATTTAATATTATGTATGGCTCCTGGAGGGGCGGGGAATCTTCTTCTTACTATTGCCCCCCATGTGGTTGACACATTGCCCCAAGAAGTGGAGGATGGAAATCTCACTGTTTGTGCATCTATCTCTATTTGTCTCAAGTCTCCTGGGGAAATTACTTGTCCCAGGAGAGCCCTTATATCCCCTAATGCCAATCTGAAACCCTGTGTCAGAGCCATTACTTTGCTCAGCCATTTAGCTCCCCCTTCAGTAATGTGTGGCAATTTGCCTAAAACTGTATACATGTCAGCAAAAGACCATGGTTGATATTCATCCTGATTATTCCTAACCACCAGAGGCATATTCACTCCCCCTGCATCCTTTACTTTCTGTCTAGTTCTAAATGCTGGTCCCTCAATTGTTATGTTTCCTAGCGTTAAATTCCCCATTTGTGCACTCACATTTCTTATCTTCTCATTTACTTCTTCATACTCTTTTTGCAGCCTATCTAACTCTCTCCTCACTATCATGTTCCTTAGCTCTGCACTCCGTTCCTCCTCCTGCTTGGATTTCTCTCTCTGTTTTTCTACACTCTCTCCACACTTTTCCTTAAAATGATTTATTACGTCACCTGTTGTTTCCTGTGCGTCTTGTAACTGACCTTCCACCCAATCAGCTTCTATTGCCTCTCCATCTTCACTTTCCATTCCATCTGCAAACATATCATAATCCTCATCTCTGTATCTTAATTGACCTGTCTTCTCTCTTCTTTCCACATCTTGTGCTAACTTTTCTGGACCTGTTGGCTTTCTCTGGGACCATCTTTTCCCATATCTCCATCCACTATGATCCTGTGTGTCTTCACTCTCTGCTCCTCCTACAGCACCACATTCTGAACTGTGTGCTGACTCTATCTCTCTCCCTTTCTGCTCTTTCACATCCACATTCATTGTCCCTGTAATCTCATAGTGTGGCATTTGGTAGGAAAGGGGAGAAACAAGAGAAGTAGGAGGGGCCGATGGCTGTCCTCCTCCCTCTATCAGTGGATACACCCTCTCCACTCTGGCTAACTTCACTTCCTCTTTTTTCTCACTCACTCCCTGACTCTCAAGCAGTGCACTTCCCTTCTCTTGCTCTTCTTTACGGTAGAGGTTTTCAAGCGCAGTCGCTGCTAGTGTCTTTTCCTCCTTTTTCCATTTTCTTCCTCCATAACAACCTTGTGGTTCTTTTCCTCTATGTGCTTTCATACTTACATATGCTTCTCGCTCTCTGTTCCTCATCACCCTCGCTAAATGCACTCTAGTGTTATCACCCCACCCATTTGCACATTTCATTCCCTTATACACTCTCTCTAACCTCTGCTTCAGCTTCTTTCTCTTCCTCCTCTCCGCTCCTGTTACCACTTGAGTTACAACTCCCTCCCACTGCTTCTTTAAGGAAAGGAAAGGACGTGACGTGAGGCCAAGTATGGTGACCCATACTCGGAAATTGTGCTCTGCATTTAACCCATCCAAGTGCGCACACACACAGTAGTGAACACACACACGTGAACACACACCCGGAGCAGTGGGCAGCCATTGCTGCGGCGCCCGGGGAGCAGTTGGGGGTTCGGTGCCTTGCTCAAGGGTCTCGCCTCAGTCGTGGTATTGAGGGTGGAGAGAGTGCTGGTAATTCACAATCTCCACCTACAATCCCTGCCAGACCTGAGACTCGAACCTGCAACCTTTGGGTTACAAGTCCGACTCTCTAACCATTAGGCCACGGCTACCCCACAACGATTGGTGGGCAGCCCCCATACGCCTCACACTCTCTCTCAAATTCTCCTTCCATGATCACTTTATCGATTGGCTAATTACTCAGCAGCAACGTTGATATCACTTTAGTGTTGTTACTTAAACCTCTTCTTTAACTACTCCTTTCAATATTCGCATATATCATAAATCACACAATGCAATATATTTAAACAGTCAAAGCAGCAGTTGAAATATAATTACGCAATCAAAAGCAATAATAACGGCAATAAGGCTATTGCCACAAACACATTTAAGCAATAATAAAATGCATAAAGCAGCAAAAAATCTCTTAAATCATAAACTCCTTAAATCCAAAGCAGCACTAAACTTTCCCTAACCGTATCACGCTACCCTAACACTCTGATCACACCATAGATCACCCTACACTCTTCACTATTCAATTCAATTCAACTTTATTTGTATAGCGCTTTTCACAAAAGGACATTGTTACAAAGCAGCTTTACATGTATGATAAATGTACACAGAACACAAAGA
>JAZGTJ010004622.1:0-30221 GCA_036877575.1 Botia almorhae
TGTTTGAGGAGAGTTTACTAGAGTTTACTAATTTTTTACTAGAGTTATACACAAATAGTTAGTCAGCTATTTTGCAAATTCTGTAGTAATGTTCAAGTGTACTTTATATCTGATTGTTTGGAACAACATGTATAACTGTGCTGGGTTACCCCACTATTTTATTTGACAAATAATGTGACATGTATGAGTAGTAATTTAGCATTAAACATTACGTTACTTGTGGCTAATTCTTTAGAAAGAAATAAAACAATGTCATCAAACATAACAGCTATAAAACTTAATTTCATAAACATGATTTTTAAAGCTCTATCACAGTGTCATCAAGCTACACCTTTGTTATTGTTTCAAATATGCAACCTCTAGCAGCAAAATGTACATATTGTGCCTTTAAGAAAAGTGACTTTGCAATTTTATGTTTCAAACAGAGATGGCAATAGAGAGGCAAAAATTACCAATTGCAGCTTTAATGACAGTCATAATAAATTGAACACCAACAATTGCCCCATTATATCTTATATGTGAACTTTCCTGTGTTAATTGTATAAACTAGAAATACATGTAAAAAGTCAGACAGTGGAGCTTATTTACTCTGTCTCTCTAAGTGAAGCAGAGATAAGTGAGCATGTGTGAGAGTGACCCCTCTGATAAATCTCCTCCATTTTCCTGCTGTATGAGTGAGACCTGATGGGGAGGCACTTCATCACTGAGAAAGGCTTTCACTATTCTGCCTTCAGCATTTCTCACCTTAATACGTTGTGGGAATGGTGCTAATAATGTTTTGAGGTATGTTTGTTTTGGGAAAATGGTTTCATACATCAGTTTGATGTGAGCGGTGACATCTGGTTTAAGGAAGTTTTATTATAAACATTATCCACAAACCATGTAGCGTGTGTAAATACGGCCCGGTGTTTTAGCTTCTTGTTTTAATTGGTCATTATTGTTCATAATCTCAAATTTTGTTTAACTTTGAATTAATTTGCTTTCGTACGTCCTACGTGCTGGTTTTCCAGAAGCAAATGATAGACTCGCAGTCCACTTAGTCACGCCGCAGTAGCAGCTAATACATCACCTTTTGTTTGTAGTGGGCAGACTGCCGTGCGATGTAAAATTTGCATATATCAGGTTTAAATGCAGATGAAATGCTGCCAACTCTGCAAGAGTCAATTACTTTACAAACAGCTAAACAAACTGAGCACATTGTATGTTGCAGAATGAATGTTAGTCAGCAGAACTACAGTAAATTAGACAAGTTATCGTCTCTAATAGTAGACTGTCTGTTGTGCTTTCTATTGGTGTAGGTGTGTGTGAAGGTGCATACATGTGCAGAAAGCACTAGGAGCTCTTCTTGTCAGGAATTTTGTTGCTCATTACCCTGAGGCATGCAACACTGCATGTTTCCTCAGCAGCGGGTCCCCAGGTTCCACCAGTGTTATCTTTTTATTGCCTCTCTCTCTCTTTGCTAAAATGCCCCGTTGGCGTTGATTAAGGTACGCCAAGAACCTGCTTATGTGTTTAAATTATCCGCACCTTGTGCTTGGGGACAAACATTCACAGTGGAGCCCAGGGAACGTATTATTCCTGAGTTAGAAATTCTTTGAGGATCTCAGCTTTGCATCTTATTTGGTTGCTAAGCCTGAAGACAAGCCCCAGGGTTTTGGGTTCATAATTGGGCTGATTAATGCCTGATGTCTGATGGTGATAAAGTTTGGGGTGAAATAAAAAATGGAGACCACAAAGCTCTCCATGTGTTTCTCAGCAGTTTATACTCAAGAGCTGCAAACAGATTAGGTAATCGCTCATGTGTCAGGCACAAGAGCAAAGAATAATTGTCTCCCTAAGTAGGCCTGTGCTTCAATAAGAGATACTTACCGTACGTAAATGTTTGGTATTTGCATGTTTCTCTAAGAATTATGTGACACGAGGACACCGTTGAATGCCGTATGTAGAGGGATATGACATACGGAGTTTTCCTATGACCAACAGAGGCACAAGCACACAAGTGACGTGCTTAAATCAAATAACAGATGGTTCTCAAGCTTATAGTGCGCTGAAGGAATTTTAAACATGGTGAATTAAGTGTCATGTTTGCTGTTCTTAAATGATTCTTGTTTGTCAGATGCAATATGACCCCAATTAAAAGACTTCGCACTAATTTTGGCGGTTTTGCATGGAATGTTTGGAATTAGTAAGGATTAAACGAGAGGATGCTATAGACTGCACATATTTTATAGTAAACTCTAGGTGACATTATAATGCTCCTGTAGGTTCTTCGTTAAAAGGGGAAGAATGTTGCAGGATTGTGCCCTGATGTCAGGGTACAAGATTGATCAAAAAAGCAATAAATCAGCTGTCGCTGAACATGTCGCACTAAGTCATCCAACAGCTAAGGAATGTTTCACAATCTTTGAATTTTGTCTCAGATGGCAAAATCCTGGCACAAATCTTGCAGTGTGCACCATGCTGAAATCACTTGAGGCAGTTTACACCCTTTACTCATTCAGCATAAAACTAATTTACTCTGTCAGCAAAAGAGGGCAATAAATTTGAAATGTTAAATGATTTTAGAAATTCTGTTACCAATCCCAGGAACTCCTGTTTAATACATTACTTTTTTACAGTGATTTGCCCAAATGAAATTACACACACTAAAGGCAAATTTAGTTTATTTTTTGGGGAGGTACTGAGACAGAGAGCGGAAACAACGTTGAAGAGAGGATCTCCATGTCTATGACAATGAACGCAACAATGATAAGTGATATAACAAAGGAAGGCAGACAATGACTTTCATTTTACTGAAGTGGAGAACAATATATAATTAGTACATGTCAGATGAAACAAGTGCATAAATCTTAGTGTATCAAAATGATACAGCACTCCCACAGAGCACTGCTACGCCTCTCATCAAACAAGCACATCCTTAATTAAACAGCTACAGATTGCCATCACCTGACTAATGGAAAGAAAGTAAAATAACAATAGAGTAGAAATTCTTTTACATTTGGCAGCTTCTTTTATCCAAAGCAACTTACAGCACATACAAGCTGTACATTTGATTAGAAGTTGTGCTCCCTGGGAATCAAACATAACCTTTATACGGCTAACCTGTTGAGCTCCACACATTTTTTAAAACGTTTTAAAGTAGGTAAATATATATAGTACAGTCTTATGTCAGACTCTGAATGAGGATTTCTTAATATTATTCTCAATAAAGCTGTACAGTTTTATTGTGCTGCATTCACATAAAAATGACTAGAATATTTCACCTGTTTAAATCATTATATATATAAAAATAACTACTGGTCAATATCAATACTGAAACCTGCAAAAAGAAGCTTTTAAATACAGAATCATCTCATCACTAAAGCTACCTAATATCCTCACACTATCACCAAGGACACTGGTGAATGAGCTCTGTCTACTCACGCTCTTGAAGTCCTTGAGACCCATTAAAAAAAAGATAAATATAAACTCTCTCCTTTGTTGCCCCACGCTGCAATTATTGACACGATTTTCACCCTTTATCTTTGTATGACACTGGGGGAAATGTGAGCAAACTCTTAAGAGCAGTGGACTGGAGAGAAGAGAGACTCAGACCCTCTTCCGGACACACTTGGTATGCAAGGCACTCGACCAGGCAGCCAACGGGTCTCTGCTGCAAATTTACACACATTTGTCCAAATTTGCTGGCGCGAGACGGCAACCAAAAGACAAACTGGGGCTATGCTAAAAAACTGATATATCATAAACAAATTTAAATGAAAATGTTAATTTGCCGTAGTGTTGAGGATGAGAGGCACTGGAAGAAAGATGTTCAAATGCATGAAGATGAAAATGAAATGATACATGATGCCCTCATTGATGGCAAAATCATGACCATTATGCGTAACCATTTGCAAATGTTCTCTTGATTACAAGTGATTGTTAGACTGATGATAATGACATCATTATTTTCAAGAGGGCAACATAATAGTGAAGTAATAATTGTTAATTGAGTAGCTAAAGAACGTATATAAAGAACGAGAACGCACTCATCTCCACTGGGCAGATGGAGGCTACGCTGTCACCATTCATAACTGTTCGCAAAAAAAATAACTAAAATGCAACATAAGCCTACTTAATAGAATAGACTAAAATAGAAGCCAACACTGGAAAAATATCTACAGACTCTACCAAACCATTGCTGAAATAATACATCTACCAATTTCCTGTGATCTATGAAATGGTATAGTTGCTGGAGGTGGTTAATTTACAGAGATGACAGAGATCTACTGGCTGCCCATGATGAAGCTGTCAGTAGCTTTTTTTATTCTCAAGTTCCAATTTTCAGCCTGTCTTCTCTATTCTGTCCAGTTTTCACAACATGTGGAACCAACAGACAATCTGAAAGGTTCCAAAAATCCACATAAACTTTATTTTGTAGATCCTTTGACACATTACACAAAAAAGTTCCAACACAAAGTTGCTAATAATAAACTATCTATGCTAGACATTTTTGGCACTCCTTTAGATTATGGTAATAATATAATTTTATTTTATTATTTGTAAATCTCACAGGCTTTTAGTCACATGTTGAGAGGTGAATTTACTGAACAGTTGTATGAACACTTTCACATGCGATATTTTAGTGCAAAAACCTGTTTTAATAACCAACCAACCACAAATCTATTCAACCAGGAGCTTTATTTACATATACAGTATAGTGTTTGTTTGGATGTGTTTGGCAAGTAACTACAAAGATATTTGTGTACATTTTCTACCAATTACGGTGGCAGTAATTCATTGAATGACAGAGAAGAGCATTATAACTGGGCATATAATCAGATGTGCAGTGTAGTTGAGTGTGCTTTCTGCATTTTAAAGAGCTGATTTAGGTGCCTGGACCGCAGTGGTGCAGCGAGTCCCACTAAAGTGTGCCAGATTGTGGTATCCTGCTGCATTCTCCACAACCAAGAACTTGTGCAAATTGTGTTTAGCACTTATTTCTTCAGTATGTTTGTGCCGTAACATAATTTGCATAATTCTTTGTGGGAATCGGGTGCAACATAGACAACAAATGCAAATAAACAACTCTACAATGCTCAATATGCTCTTAGTAAAATGTTTATTCGGTGTGAAATTGAAGTATCATTTTTTGGTCGTGTTAAATGGTGGCAGAATAACACCATAAGAGTACAGTATGCCAATACATAGATTTAGTCAGTTTGTACTGGGATTTACCTATAAACTCTCCTGTGCCTCAATTAGCTATTTAATATGGATTGGGAAATCTAGGGAAATACACCCATCCACCATGGCCTAGGAAATGTATTTTGTTGCGTATTTAGTAGTTTATTTGACAGCTAGCTAGCAATATAAGTCAATAAAGTACAAGCCAAACAAACACCATGATTTTCAAATATTTGCTAATGCAAAATCGTGTCTTGCGTCTTAGGATGTGAACTGACAATGGCATGCAATTGTTTGTAGACCAGATTATTTCTTGTCTCTCTAATACTGCAAGGAACACATAAAAAAATACCACATGTAAACAATAGTAGTGTCATACAAACAATAGTAATCTCATACAATTTTGGAAAACAAAGTTCAAATGAATCCATATGCCTTGATATATATAAAATATATATGTATATGCTCTCTATATATATAAATAATGACTCGAATTTCTGGTGTAATTTCACAACTGATGCAGCCACACTATCAGTACTGGGCAGGGGAAGATACGACAGAGACAGCGAAGACTGGATTGATTACAATTGTTAATCAAGATCCAGTTGAATGCACTCCAAGAAAGTGCACTTAGTGAGAGAGGTATGCTCCATCAATTGCCAGAATTCATTCCCTCCATGAGGATTAGTTTGTAAAGTTTAAATAAGTTCCTTTTAACTATTTAATGTTTTTGTAATAAGGGCTAGCATAATGGAGCAGGCACACACCATAAAGCAGTGAAGGGCCTCACAAGCTTTCCTGACCATCCAACCCATTCTGCTGCATTAAGTGAATATTAGCTTTGCACTGCATTATCCAGTGAGGTACATTAACCATTTTCTAAGCCTAGCGTTTAATGAGAAATGTATTATTGCAACTAGAATGGGTGTAAGAAGAAAACCTCATGCCTCCTAATACATAAACCTGCCATGACCCAACATATGTTTTTTGTTTTGCAGAAGATAATTTCTTATGGTCAGGTCAGTGGCTATTTCTGCTTCTTGAACATTATACAGCTTAATTTAGTGAAGCTGACAGTGCATGGTGTTCTTGTGTCAGTCTCTTGTATGTGCAAAAACAAATGTGTTTTAAAGCTACAGCACAGGCTTTTGATTTATATTGGTATTAATAACCTTATTCATTTTAAAATTAATATGATCTCTTTTATTAGTACTCGGACCCCTTTCTCAGTTATTCCGCTCTCTCCATGCTTGCCCCTCACACTCCTACAGTCCTTCTTACTTGTACCCATGCTTTACATTCACAAGCAGAAGGTTTGGACAACTGGAGCAGGTAGGAAATGTCGGCTGTTGCAACATGGCAGAATTATTAATGTCACCCTGTGACTTGCCCATATGCTGTTAGGTGTGGAGTCAGCATGTGCATCTGTTTACTCCTTCCACCCAGACACGGCATAAATATCATGCACCTGAAAATCCACTCTACAGTCTGAGATCATAATGTTTTTTTTCCTTATCTGCTAAAACAAAAAACTTGGGCAACACATTTTTCTAAAGACATGTTTTGAGATCAAGCGCTGGACTAACTTGAAAAATGTTTAATTCTTTTGTCCCATGAGAAATTCACACGCAATTTTGTAATCAAATACAACAGAGCGATTTGACAGGAATGAGGACGGTTCCACTCAGGAAAGTTCATTTTCTCAGTTGATATGGGGAGTCGGCGCTACACTCTTCTCACTCTTTGGCAGCTTGTGTCAGAGAAGAGGCGGCTGTTTGGCTGGAAATGAAAGGGCCCTGGTATTTGTGCTTGGAGATGGATTTCTAAGCAGTCGCAGGCGATTTTGAATGCGAACGTACAGAAGCGCAGCATTTTCCAATCATCTTGCTGAGGACGTTCAGCATCTGATCAGTGGGTGCTCAGGGCACAGGGTTCAATCAAACCCCCATACCTGAGAATCACATGGCCAGCTGGCACACCAACCTTCAGCACACTGCTTGCAATGAGCTGTAGATAAAGGACGGCGCCTGCCAGCCTGGAGGAGACAACAAACTAAATAATTGTTCATAATAAAATGTTTTTTAACTGCTCGTTTTTGTCCTTTTTAAAACTTTGGGGTTTAAGGTTTTTGAAAATTTGTAGAAGAATATTTCAACACCTTAACAACGGTATATTAAAACTATCCTGATAACTACTTTTACGCTATGTAAAAATCAAATGCATTAATTGTAAGAAATGAAACTTGTAAGGCATACTGTAGGCCTACAAAACAAAATTCAAAGTTTGCTTCAATTAACTTAAAGTAAATTTACGAAGTAAACTTTCTAATTCTATTGTATTTTATGCATTTTATAAAAAAAATTATACAATTAGAGGTAGCAAGCACAGAACACTTGAGTGTTGTGTAAGCACTTGACTACCCTGTAAGCTGTCCCAGTACATTGTTTATTAGCTCTGTTTTCCGAAACTTCTTGCCGTAATCATGAAATATTATAAATGACTATAATTGTGCTGTAAATTAATACAGAGTAGTAACGCATAAGGTCTAGCATTTTGATCATAAATTTCTGATCATAACACCCATTGGCGCTCTTTGTCCTTGATGTTGTTTACTTCTGCATTAATAAGTTTTAGCTCCATGTTGGCCTATTTAAGACAGATTATGCTCTAATGTTTAGCCAATTACAGTGGCATACAGAGAAACCAATAACAAATTACACAATACGGGCCTAATTAAGGTTCATTGGTTGTTGTACTGAGGTTGCGTTTCACATTTGTTTGATTTAGGGCAGAGCTTTGGCCAGTGGTCATTGTCAGATGAATGTGTTACACAATTACTCTGTAAAACCCTGCACTGTAACTTACAAAGAGAGAATGGCCACCTAAAATATTTAACATTTATTTAAGATGATCCACCCATAGTGAAATTATAACAATGCATGCATTTATACTGTAAAACACATACATGATACTTCTTTAATTTGACATGCTTTATCTTAATTTTCAGGTGTTTTGATTTGTGACATATGTTTAGAGACCAAGAAACATATTTTGTGTATTCATAAAATTAATGAACATTACTAATTAAAGAGTCTAAATATCATCTAGAAGAAGTCATAAAGCCTCGTTCTTTTCCTTTCTAAATGTTTCTGCTGTAATATGGAAGTTGCACTTTTTTATGTTGATCATCCTGATCTCTTCTCTCATAAGGGATGAGCTAATTTCATTCGCCTAGATGTTCAGCCGAGGTTTGCAAATAATGCTGTAATTTTCAGCTCGGAAGAACACCTGCACCTTTTGGGATTAGGGGAAAAGGTGGATGTCTGTTTAGAATGCACTGGGTCCCAGCACTGGGTACTTTGGTATAGGAGACAGGCGCTATAAACAACTTCATGTACAAAACAGAAGAACCAAGAAGCTTTTTTTCTATTATAATATTTATCTTTACATAAAAGAAAACATTATTATTATTATAAATAAAACAGGTGGCGGATGTCTTCATTTAGTACTCAAGGCAAAAACATGTATACCAAAACAAGGGCTCTGTATCCGTAGAGGTTTTCTACAGGAGATGAATGAATACTCAGGTTTCATTATCATTAGTTTAGGTTGATTCATAGTGATCCTGAAAATGGCCACAATGGCGCAGCAGCAGCAGGTGACCATATCCCAGCAGTGCCATATGTTTTTCCTGGCCGGTGTTTTGCCTCCTCCAGACTCACAGAAGGCACATACACAAACAAACCGTATTATGGTCAAGGGCCCTGAGGTGCAGGATCAGGGGAGTGCAGAACACACACACGGAAGGGTACCCAGAGAAACAAATTGCAAATGCCCCTAAAAAAGACACAGGTGATAACTCTCTGTGAGCCTTTAATATCATGCAGAATTGATAAGTATGGATTTTTTACTTCTGCATCTCAATATATTTTAATGGTCCAGTGAAATGTCAACAGCTTCTACTGTATATAGCACTCCACTCCAATGCTCATGCATTCAAACATATACACAAAAAGACACATACTCTTTAGCGCAATGAAACCCACAACTGTCAGGTTTTTTAACTGACAGCATAAAAGTCAAACAGTGGTTTCAGCTGCGTGAGTCATCGTTAAGATCACTTTGGTCTGATCTCAGGAGAATTAGTTAGTATTTCCAAAGTAAACACTACAAACTTGGCTTTCTAAATCTATGTAAATCTGGGGGATTACATGTGGACAACGTTGCACAAATAATGACACGGTGAGGGCACTAAAGAATCAAGCTGGCGTGTTTAACAGCATGTGGAGACAGGTGGCATAAAAATAAGAAAACCATCAATAAACTTGTCCTGAAGTCTTTACTGGGGTTATATTAGTGCAATCTATCAATAATGTAGTGGGAAATTCATAATGTACAGTGGAATTTCACCCCTGTGTGCTGTTCTTTTTATGAAGCGCAATCTCTCCTGCACAGCTCTGTTCTGTGGGTCCAATTTCTCAAGTACTGTGATGTGGAATGGTGTTGTCAAAAAATATAAAAACTCTGTATCGTCTGCAATTTTTATGCCATATATCCATCAACACGGCCCCCACTCAGTTTGAAGGCAAGACTATGTGGCTCTTATTCAAGCCAAACTGAGCAAATGAAATGCTGTTTAATGAATTATTCCCTTTTCTACTTTCTTGCTTGCCTTTCAGAGGTCTAAGGGCTGTAGTAGGACTAAGCTTTTGAATTTCAAATACTTTTTTGGAGAGCCACAATTTCTTTGTAATTGTTCTGTTCAAAAATGCACGAACCTGTATGAGCGTACAAGTATGAAACCAAAACTGTGTGCGATGAGAAATGTGTATAAAATAAAAATAGCTGACCTTTAAGGAAGTGTATAAACTAGAGAAGCTGTGTTTGACCAAATGGCTCTTCCTTGGTGAAATATTGAAAAGTGTAGAATTGTTGCCCAAAAAATGCCTCCAGGTAAACCTGACAAGACTGAAGTGTCCATTAGTCTAATACACGATGAAGGTGCAAGTCTGATGGCGTCATAAAGATAATTTTATTATATTCGTAATAATCGTGAATCAGTGGAATCAGTAGCCTTAAACATCTAGTGATGTATCACATGTCAGCTGAAGATATGAGTGGCAGTATGTTCAGTGCTTCTAAATGTTCTTGTGTGGAAGCTCAGCATCTCCCACCTCTCCCATCTCGCCTGCTTCAAAGTTCTTTCAAATGTGCTTCTCATCTTTGGAGAGACGTGCTCCTTTTGAACCCACGGCAAGACAAAAAGAGCTTTCTGAAGGAATAATGGCTGTTTATATGGAGTGCGTTGTGAGGAGCTGTCAGGCGGTGCCTTTAAGTTGATTTGCTGGAGTGTCAGAGAAGCCAGGCTTTAGGAGGTGAATCATGGATTGTCAGAAATCAATTCTCAGGGCCACTCTCCTGAGAGACTCGGAGCCATCAGCCGTGAGAAAATAAATAAACCCAATCTTAACAACGCATTCTTTGCAACATAATAGGGTGCCCGTATGCAATAATATAATTTAGCTGTAAAGGGCAGCATTTGGTCAACAGGAAATTCAATCTTTGATGTTCTCTATTTCTTCCCTTTTTAATTTCCATAAATCCTTTATTATTTCTTCTTCCTCTTAGTTTCCTTTTTAGTGATTCTGTTCTGGCTGAGAGATAATCAGATGTTTTGAACTCAGAAATAACTCAGGAGCTGCTCACTATGAAGTCTTCAGGAGAACCGGAGGCACGTTAGGCATTTGTCATTCAATAGCGATGGGCCAATTTCCGTTTTCATTTCGTCTACTTTGCATTTTCACTAAGGCTCATTAGGGCTCCCGTATTATCGTGCAGTGGGGCAGGTAAAATTGTTTGTCTCGAAATGGCAGGTGACATTGTTCTGATGCCATTTATAGCTCTGGCTACTAAAAATGTAAAACAATATGATCGTAATGTGTGAGAAAGCAAGACAGTGCACCTCAGGGATTTTTTCATTGTTCTGGTTACTATCACACTGTTCTGAGCTGATCACACACTCACCATACCGCAAATTTAATCAATAGTTGTTTTGCTCTGTATGTTTGTCATTACACATACAGGAGACCCAAGACCCCCATTAAGGAAGCTGCATTGCTTACCATACAGTAAGTGTATGTTTGTTAAAACACTTGCCAAAAAACAGCGCTGTATTTGTTGAGCTCCCCAGAACATTTCTGCTATAACGTTTATTGTCACTAAAGATATATATAATATTAATCCCTAATGACATTTTATCTGATATGCCAGCATCAAATTTACTCTCCCCAAGAGAGCTGTGAGGTGTGAGCCGGCCCTGATAAAGCCTTATCATCTCAGCTCTGATTTTGATGTGTTTACCTCTCATCTCGTTGATTCAGAATTGAGTTACAGTCCACCTTATTTCCAAGAGATGGGTCTCTTCAGATGTAAACAGTAGCCCTGTTTCTTTAGGGCTCCCTTTGTTTGTTGTTGTACAGAAGGAAAAAAACAAGCAGTGTTGCAGCACTGGTGCTGCGTGAAAGAAATCCGAATATAACTCCAAATATAACGCCACATAATGACTTATCACCCTCAATCAAAGCAAAAACTACTACTTAGTCAAAGACCAAGAAAACTGACCAACTGCCCTCCAATGCCCCACTGGTGTCAAGGATTGCTGAGACAAGCTGATCATGAGGAGTCCATAGTGCATAGTTTTCTATCATAGCCCTCCAATCTCCTGATCCTCTTAACTATCACTGTATGAGGTAAAGAATGATTCAGCACCATGGACAGATACACAGAGACAGCAGTTTAGATAAGAAGCACAGATTAGATCTTACAACACAACCCCATTCAACAGTCCTTGAACTCGCAGAGGGAAACAAAAAAGTCCCAGAAAGGGTCAGAGAGACGCTGTATATTAAATATTGATTATAATTTAAATTCCATGTATTTCTGCATTCTTTTTTATCATCTTCTTTGTACTATTATGATCATTATTACTGTTTTCAAAGCATAAAAAATATGAATAACAAAACAACTGTGATTGTTTACTACAACAGATCTGTGTCCAGCAGATAAATCTCAAAGCTTCCTCTGCACCAGCCCGAGGGGAAGCAAGCACTTGGTGAAATACAATGAAAGAGCCATGCCATAAATGAGGTGCTTTCCAGTTGGAAGAGAGGAAGAGATTAGTTGACTCCCCACCAGGATGCTCTGGCTGTGCTGAAGATTCACACTTTCTTCATGCCCTTCCTCCTCTCCCTGGCCCGCCCAGCGGTGTGCCACACACAGGGAGTCTCTGTGTGCACCACTGAGTTGAATCCTTGTAGCACAAAAGATGTGTACAACCTACCTGCGTGTCCCAGAGCACAACAGGCTGCCACAAGTTCTGCAGGTGGAAAAAAGTAGCTTTTAAATGCCATGTGCGATGACTGAGCAAACGTGTGTGTGAGTACAAATCTGTGTGTAGAGATTGGGTGATGGTGTGTTTACTAGTTCTTCCATACAGAAATGTTATCTATCTAGATAGATCTATTTGTCTGTGTGTCTGTCTGCCTGTCTGTCTGTCTGGATAGATAGATAGATAGATAGATAGATAGATGATAGATAGATAGATAAAATTATAGTTATATATGTAGACATATAGATTTAATTCTACTATTTGTTTGCAACATACTATCTGCAAACAATAACCAGATTTTTTTTCATTTACAAAAAAATACAACCTACAGTAAAATGTATGTGTTTACATGTATTTTCATATCAGATTTCTATATGGAAGTTTCTGCACAAAATGAATATAGGGCTTTAACTTCTCATTAAATAGCTTGTAGTTTAAGGGTTTAACTATGCAAAGCCCCTCCGTCCTTTAAATAGATAGATAAATAGAGGTTAGAGGTTAGTTAATAAATAGAGGTTAGTGACACATCGTCTTCATGTTAAACATTTAGCAGCTGAAATGTATAAATGAGTTCTTGCACCTGTAAATCAGTGATGCATAAAATCAAAGTCTTCCTTTTTACATCCTAAAATTTTCGTTAGTGTTAAAGGTCTATTGACTTTCTCCTGAAAAGAGCTGAGCGCTCACATTGATTTAACTCCTCCTAAAAAGCAAACTCTGGAAATGAATCCTTAGTGGCCATAAGTGGGGTATAAAATTTTACACCCTCTGTCTTACATCACTGGCTGATCTATAATGATGGTTTGTGTTGGCCACTATTCGACATGAAACGGGGCGGGGTGAAATATTATTATATGTACTTGTTAAGACTTTGTGTTTGCTGGGAATTTAAACTAGACATATAGTTTGAGGCAATGCGTTGTGATCAGTGGCCCTTCATGATTATTAGAGTAGATATTGATTAAATTGATTTAGACACACATTGATTCTGAACCCTGCTGGGGAGATTGAATGAATATTGAGGAGGCTGACCGGGTTAGGAAAGGAACTAATAATGCGTTTGTCAACACAACCTCTACATCTAAACAGGAAAATTTACATACACATGTTATTGAGATCTAGATTAACTGACCTTCTCTTTACGCAGCATGCACCTACTTTACAATGCATGTTTGTACATAGACATGTCCATGTATGAGCACTCAGGTCAGACTATTGGTGAATCATGAACTGCTATAAAAATATACTCTATAAAGTTTAAGTAGCCTGGGGACCATATTACACAAGCTGAGCTGGTTCCCATGTTCCATAGCCATAAATCCAAATGCATGTGGATAAAGGTCTTTTATTTTATTGTCCCATCATCCGCTGTATTTGCTAACTGTGGTTTGGTCTCCTCCCCAGGCTTTAGCTTCCTATAGGTTGCTGGAGCAAGTCGGATTAATGATGAATGACCTCCTTACTAGTAATCAATCAGGTGGGATTTCTTGAGCCACTGTGGGATTTCTCACCTCTTAAAGCATGCAGGCCAGCTTCAGCCCGCAGGACCACAGCTGTCTCTGCTGGTAGCCTTTCCTAAAGAGAAACATCACTAATTTAAGTGTTCTCGAGCAGGGTTGCTATGGGTTTAAGGAATTAAACGAAACAATAATGTGTTAAACGAAACAAAAACAGTTCATGTTTCTAAAGGATTATTTTTGTCTAAGGGCACAGTTTGTCTAATACAAAACTATAAAACATTGCAGGTGAAAGATTGTGCATTCAAGCAAAGAACAGAGTATGATATTTTAAACAATGATCGTTTCAAAAGCTCTGCTAGAGATGTTCCACCTCCATTGTTGCATTCTGTGCTGTCACAAGTGATATCGCCCAGGCTTAATGGAAACAGTGCCAGTCTGATCCACACACCGCTTGGGTCATGCTAGCTCAGGATCACACATTGTATGTTTTTTTCACTGCTGAATGCAGCTAAATATAGTGTCTGAAATGGCTAAAGCAAAAACCCTCGTTTTTTTTTTGCGGTGAATATACAGTAGCTTCCTCTGTTCAAAGCCAGATCACACTGAGTTGCTGCATAGGTAAGCTTACAGTACTTGTTTAAAGCGCAAATAACTGTTTCACTTCGAAAGCACTCATTTCCCCACCTGCTACAGTTGGCCTTAGAGTATCAGTCACGCTTGGAGAACTCCTGCCAAGCTCTCAGCAGAGTGTGCAAACCACACACATCCATGAACACAAAACCACTGGAACAAAGCAATTCATGCTGGGTACTGTTATGTATTTTTGTACAAATGTGAACTCATACTGAGTCATAGGGACTCTAACTCTTAGTGTAAACTGATATTGGACAACCAAAACAAAAATGTGAGAAAACATGTCTTACCATCTTGCACCTTTGCCACTCACAATATGCAGTACGGTTCACCAAAATGTAGGCTTTGTATTAATACATTTGGCAGATAATGACTTAAAAAAAAAGAAAATGACTTACAGTGCATTTAAGGTATACATTTTATTAGTATGTGTGTTTTCTGGGAAGCAAACTCGTGATTTTTGTGTTGTTAATGCAATGATCTACCAGTTGAGCTACAGGAACATTCAAATACACTAAATACTTGTTTGTCAGAATTTCAATTTTTGAATTAATAGCGGTCCTTAGGACAGATTTAGGCCAAAACAAACCATAACTGACCCAACAAAATGAAGTAATTCCGCATAGTCCAAAATCACTCCTGCTGAGTCACTTGAAAAGCATTTTCAAATGTGCCTTTGTAACGTTGTGTTGTGGGTTAATGCTGTGATGTTTTGGGATAATTCTGAGGTGCTGTGGGTTAATTCTGTGGTGTTAATTCCCATGTGTTGTTAGTTAATACCTTTGTGTTTGTTTTCCTAATGGTGTTGTGTTGAACCCCCACAAATCTCATTCAAAGAAGAACAAATATCTGAGCATGGCCTATTACACCCACTCTAACTCTCTCTGAGCATATGAATACATTTACACATATTTGAGCAATAAAGCTTGAGACGCCGATCGGGTTCGTGCTGTGACTTTTGGCCTGAACTGTTCCTCTAAGCGGTCTCCATTGGTGGGCTGACACTCAGGAGGGTGCCGCAGACGTACAGAGATTAACATGGTGGGCGACGGATGACCTTCTCATCTGAGCGAGAGCTTCCTCGCCATTGATGTCAATTACACCTTCCCGCCATCAACTTCAGACAGACACCCTCTGAACTGCACCTCTGTTCTGTAATCCTTCAGGCCACAAGAACCATCTCAGGAGCCCTGGAGAGGAGATGGACTTCTGAGCAATTACCACCATGTCCTTCCTTGTCTCAAAGGGTAAGCTTTTATTTACATATCACACTGAAGTGCTGTACTGCTTTAAACCTCATTTGTGCATCTGCCTCTCCAGGTCTCCACGTTAAATGTTCTCTGCTCTTTAAAACCTCACGGTGGAAGCTACTGAACAAAACCATCTCCGGCGTTTAATTCATTCAGCACTCTCAAGACTGCTCCCACAAAACCCACCTTATTTTCTGTTCCTGGAAACACTTAATAACGTCAGGTTAAGTCATGAAAAATGGCTATTTTTATCTAAAAATGACAGCGTAAAAAGCCCACCATTATATTGACACAGACAGCTGAGTGAGATCTGGTTGCCTTGTACAAGCCTGTGTGACTAATGTGTGGATGAGGATAGCAAATGTAAACCTTTCTCTTTGTTAATGTAATAGATCCACCGGCAGATGTGTTATGTTTCCTCCCTTTCTGGTGTCTTACTGGAACAATGGGGGGGGGGAGACACAGACGGATCAGATGAAGACCTTTAACACAGAGAGTGGAAAGTGAAATGGCCTCTTTTCATTGTGGATCGAAGGGCATCTGCTGTTATCTTATGGGGGTGTATCACTGTATTGCAGTTGTGACAATCAAATCTCAGTGCATGGTAATTTGAATCACATTTACAGATGTGATTGTCACATTGTATTAGGTAAATAACTCTTGAGGGTGATTTTTCCTTGTTGCTAACTCACTGTATACACTTGGTGTATGATTGAAGGTGAAGCCAACTCCAGGCACACATGCACAAATATACAGACCGTTAGCATTCTTTAACAGATAATAAACAAGAGCCCATAGTCAGATAGTAAAGACCAGAGAAGTGATATCATGAAGTGACAAAATTATTCAAGATTATTTTGTCAATAATTTAAGAGAACTGCTAGTTTTATTTTCCCTTAGTTGAAACATGTAGTCATTTATTTTTCTTTTCCCCTTGTGTTTCTCTATTTTTTACCTGTTTTTGCTGTCAGGTAGTGGGGTCAATTACTCTGTTTTTAACCTGCACCCCTTACCAATAAAGAGTTTAATTCAACATTTTAAAGAGTTTAACATTTAATATTTACCATTAAGACAAGAAAAACAGCAAATGAACTGTTGTAACGAATATATGTTGATATATATATGTAATGTCTTTGTGAAAAGCTGCAATGACAGACAAATGAAATATTCTAAACAGTGCAGCTTCCTAATACTGGAAAGCCACTTGTCCAATCACATGAGAGGCTTGGTACTGTTGTTAAAAAATGTTATTGATTTTTTAAACAACAATAATAGAACACATTAAAATAAGATTGAAAGTAAATAAGACCTCTTTTATAGGCATAGTCGACTCTTTACCTCCCGCCGAGAACATTAGGTAGAAACTATCCTGCTTCTTCATAGTGCTTTCAGCTCATGTTTAATTATAAATAAACGCTTAATTATAAACAAACTCCCCTCCGGTGTGTTACCCAGTTATCTCAGTGTGCAAGTCATTCATTGCCACTCATGGTATTTTGAAATCTGACTCCAAATCTCCTCAAATATGCATTAGTGTGTTCTCTTTCTCCCCCCTCTTTCTCTCTCTCTGTGGGTCTGTCTCTCTGGCTTCCTCCTGGTATGCCCTTTAATTACAGGTTTACATCAGTCCACAAGGTCTATGGGAGCTGAACAGCTGCTCTGCTCAATGGTCCATTTCAAAGAGACGCAGCCTCCTGAAGTACCTGTGTGTGTCAGGCAGATGTTCATTAGCTAGCCAGCCTTTCATCTCGGTGCCGATAACAATGGGCTGGCACCGTCTCTTGTCCTTTCATGGTGGTGTCTCCTCCATCCTCTACAACCTCCTCCCTCACCCCCACACCACCACCCCCATCCCATCTCTCTGTGCTAGCACAGCCTAAGCATTCCAAGTGTCAAAAACTTTCTGTTAGATGGAACAGCCATTTGACTGTAATAAAGTACTGAATTGTTCTCACAGAAAGATGACAGGAGAAATATAAAGGTCATAAAATAAACTAGCGGTGCTAGCATAGAGGAAAAAAACTTTGGGAAGTTTGTGTGCAGTTGTGCATAAGACTGTGTGTGTGTGTATGAGTGAGTGTGTGTGTGTGTGTGTATTTGAATATGTGATTTACGAAAATGTGTACAATGATGTGCATAACGTGTATAGCAAGGTAAACAGAATTTACGGGGACACATCCTGTGTCCTCATAAACTAAATCATTTAAAAACATTAAATAGTGATTTATTGTTCATTAAAAAATGCCAGAAGTTTTCTGTGAGAGTTAGGCTTAGGAGTACGGTTAGGGGATTGAGTATACAGTAAGTACAGTAAAAATTATTACGTCTATGGAGAGTCATCATAAACCACATATGCCAACATGCATGTATGTGTGTGTGTGTGTGTGTGTGTGTGTGTATTATTATAATGGTGCCATGAAAGCAGGAAGACGTTTGATGGTGAAGCGGTGACTGGATGTTGATATTTTCTTCCAGCACCATTTAAAGGTGCTAAAGTTTTGGTGAAAATCAACCCACTGTGTTGAGTCGTTCACATAGTTAGTTCACAGTAGGTTTGCTCACTGAGATCTAGGGCTAGCGTGAAACCAATTTTCAAAGAAAGCCCAACGGGGAACGCTCAAATATCTATGAGGGTCAAAACAGTCACATCTTGACTGGAGTGGCTATTCCGAAAAAGACAAGAGGGAGACAGAATAACTTTTCATTTACCCTCCAGTTTAAAAATAAAAGGAACAAGGGGCATTTTCGGGGGCCTCAGAGAAAGACTCTGAAGAGCATATTGATGCACTCTTTAACATTTCAGGAAGTAATATTCTGCATAGTGTTATATAAAGTGCTTAAAATATAATTAAGTGCAGTAAGAGGGCAGTTCGGAATGCAAGAGTATTGCCACTCAGCTGCAAATGGCACAGCAGGGATTCCAAAAGTTAAAAAGTACAGCTGGAAATGTAATCAAAAAAACAATACAAAGGAAAAGTAAATATTAGAGTGATTCAATGTCATGAGCAAAACAGGGTCTTTTTCTTGCAGAAGAATGAAAAACTGAACACGCGTAGGAATAACTAACTGACTAAAGCTGTAGATGAATGAGCACTAATGTAGCTTTTTCAAAATGACATCCTTGATGGCTGGAGGAGTTTCTGTAACACAAAACATTCTCCCTAAATAGTGGCCATTTATATTTGTATACATTTTAACTTCCTCTATTCAAATGTTGACATGATTTGAATTGCGTTGTGTAAATAATGTCACAGCTAAAACAATAATTCAAGGCAGAAGAGATTTACTCTAGAATAAATTTAATTAATGAGCAGATTGCTATGGAAACAAGCAATGACTATTTGTTATAAATTACGGCGCAATTTGCCAGTTAATGCACTGAAGCAGACTACATAATGAGAACAGAGAAGTTTAAAAATCACTTAGGTGTGTATTCCTAAATACAATCAAGTGGAGATTCCAATATGTGAGATCCACTAAGGGTCTTTCATAAAGGATCTGATTGGAGTTGTCCTGTCTAACAACAGAGGCCCTGCCCTCAGTTTCCTGTTTACTGGAAAGTTAAACTCAATAAAGTACAAGAGGCATTTAGTTAAATGCCTTGTAATTAAATGAATGGTTGAATGCAAACCATTTATTGTCTCATTCTGTTAGATCATTTCAAATCATGCATATTTCTAACTAAATGTTACTGCATAGTACTAATCAAGAAGTCACACATTTAGAATAGGTGTAACCTAACACATATCACTTAATTCTAAGTAACTACAATAGCATCATATTATGATCATCATAAATCTTTATAGGGAAATGATTTTCCTATGAAAAGAGCTTTAAATCCAATTGGCTTATAGTACCACTAACACATTAAATGCTGTCTGAATTTTAACTAAAGATTCAGGAAGAAATGTACAATATGTACAAATACACAATGCAATAAATCTCTCTAACAACAGATCAGATCAAGACACAAAAGAATATCATGTTGCTGGCAAATTTAATGTGTATATCATTAATAACACCAGGCATTTATCATTAATATAAACCGGGCATTTTTAGCTGGGAAACAACACATCTTTATACAGAATAATAGCTAAAAGTATTTTATTAATTGTTTATAAATTGCTGACCTAAACATCTTACAGTTATTGTGGTAAATGCACATCATTTGTCTGCCAAGTCACTGCATCATGTCAATGTCCTTGAATCTAAGGAAAGTATGTTTTGCTTTTGGTGCAACTGCAAACTTAATGCCTTGTGGATGGCCCATTGCTGGCAGGGACATGCAGGGTGTCAAAGTAGGGTGATATGTGGTTCTGATGTGCCACTAGCACTGCCAAGACTGTCACAGTAAGAAACTCATCACAACTCTGTCTCTCCGTCTCTAGTGCTGGAGACCCATGGCTACAAATGACTTGTTTATTTCAATCTGCCCCTCATGACCACAAGCCTTTTAAGTAGAATATGATTAAACTGCAGTATGCAAGAGAGAAATTGATAAGCTGAGTTTTCACACGTGGCACAGTCTGTGTGGTGGGTAATGACTTTACCCGCATTTAGAACGTTCACATAATGTACTGAACGATAAATATAGTGCGACATTGGCAGCTGAATTAAGTCTTGCATTTTTTGGAGAATTTCAATGTCTGGCCAAAAGTCAAGGCTATGACTCTTTAATTCAGCTTCAAATAAGGATGCATTAAACATCAGTATTCCATTTATATGTGAATCTGGATTTCTTCCAGACTACAGGGCCTTCCCGTAGCTTGATGCACCATTTTCCTTTAAGAGAAATGTGTTTCACAGTTCACCAGGGAGAGTATTGAGCTGTTTACCCAGAGCAATATGATGCCATCATTAGTCGCCATGATCCATTTTGGCAAGTATTCTAATTGATTTTTCAATGCATCACTGAAATCAGGCCTCAGAACCCAACAACTTTTCTTCTCATGAAGAGAATCGCTACTGTACTTAACACCTCACGAGCATTCATAGTAGCTTAATACACAGCAGATGTTTAAATTGGAGGTAGTGTGCTTCCCTTTGACAACAAAGGCAATGCATATTTGTTCTGTACTACAGTATTCTTGCTCTGAATAGAATTTTTAATAATGTAATTGAATGTGTTATTTGGACATTGATGGATACAGGAATACCTGTACCCATACCTGTACCCAGAATTTATCCTCTGCATTTAACCCATCCAGTTAGTACACACAGTGAGTAGTGAATACACACTCTGCAACATGAACACACACCCAAAGCAGTGGGCAGCACTGGAGGTGAGGTGCCTTGCTCAAGGGCACCTCAGCTGTTTCCTGTAGGCAACATTGTGGTTACAAGTCTGACTCTCTAACCAGTAGGCCACAACGACCCCAATATAAAGCAATTCAGTTGCTAGATTGAAATAAACATGCTTTTGTTCTTCATCAACCTATTGCTACTCTATAAATAGTTTCAATAGTTTTGAGTAGCAATAGGATGATGAAGAACAAAAGCATGTTTTCTCTCTCTCTCTCTCTACGTCCTTTAACATTTACTCTGGGGGAATCTAGCAATTGAATTGCTTTATATTCCAAAAGTTGAGGACTGGCTTTATTTTATCATCCAGCCTCAAGGCATCACCAAGGACAAGTGAAGTGTGCGAGGTCACATGCTATCTACAGCCCTCAGGAACCTTACATCTGTGGAGACTGCAGCCCAAAGGTCTCCAGGAAAAGGCCCAAATGAAAGCTTCAGACTTCCTTCACATTAACTGCACATCAATTCTTTATTCTCAATGCAGTACTATGTGTTAAATGGAATAGAGTACTAGACACTTGATAGCTGAAAGCGTAAATAATAAGCAGAATGATTAATTCTACAGAACTCTGCAGCATTACTTAAGGCTCACTCTGCTGACTTGTTACTACAGTTGGGGCCAATTACTTTGTTGTCATTGTACATTATGCAAACATAAAAGGCCTTCTAAATGAACATACAGTATCTATGTGACTCTTTTTAATAACGCTTCTAATAATGAAACAACGGGGCAGTTTTTCGCCATTTACATTTGGTAGCAGAATTAATAATTCGAATGAAGTATAATTTGTTCAGTTACTGAATTCCCTTGAGGACAGCTGTTTCCTGCTGCATTTGTCATATGAGCTGTAGTCATCAGGCTCAATCTGCTCTAATTAACTCTCTCCATATTAGAAATTTGCTAAACTTAAAATCTGCCAACCATCTGGTCATGTGACTTGTCATAATTATTAGAGCATTTAGTCAGCAGACAAGAACATCGATTCGACTTGTGTACCTGTAATTAGTTAAACATTCTTGGACATTTCTAAATATTTAATGTTCTTGGAGCACAAGAAAATACGACGAGAACAGAGTCAAGTTCCATCGCTGCATTTCCATATTAAAAGTATGAAATTTTTGCTCTGTGCTTTTTTGGAGAGCACCAGGCCATGGGAACAACACTGAAGTAGCATTTGATAGACGCCTTCAATGGGACTTAGAATGACAGTTTCCATGCATCTATGCATCTTCTTGTAGATAAAACAAACAAAAAAAATCTGAGACTAAAAAAAGGCTTTTCCCCTTGGCTGCTGCCTCGTGTGAAATTGAATATGTCTCTTCAAACAGTGTCACATCCGCACGTTCACAATGGCTCACGTAAGAGGTGCCGATCTTACGCTTACATGTGGGTGGAAAATGAAAATGTAAAGCTTCAAGCCATTCCTTAATGAGATCCATACCTTGTTGTGACAGATTCAATATGTTTGTTATGCTGCAATAAAATAAAGTGATATGCTGTTTACACCAGAGAGGTGATGTGCATGAAAAGCTTGCTTACTGTAAGCTTTTTTCTCTGTACAGTAGTACCAATCGAAAGAAAGAAAGAAAGAAAGAGAGAGAGAAAGAAAGAAAGAATATAGGAAGTTTGGCCTTTGCCAAATGGAGTCAAATCAAAAGACACTGAGCTTAAGCCAAATAGAAATAAATCAATAGTCCTGAGTTAGGCTCCAGTGGCCAGTTTGGGGATAAACAGGCCCCAACATATTTGATTAAGAGACACTAAGATGGGCAAATTAAGATGAGCAGTCAAATGCAACACTTGCAGATCTGTGGACTTTATATACAGAAGTCTCAAACATAGTATATTTCAAATTCAAGTTTTTAAATGAAAATTTCATTATTGTTATTGTAAGATGGTGGAGATTATTGTATTTACATACATACAGTGTGTGTTTAACTATGCTTTTGAAATATCTGCACTTTCAATGTATAAAAACAAACCAAATCTTACACACAACTGATTATAAATGCTCTAATTACATGATGTGCACATTTAGAAACACTTTCACCCACAATGAAATCAACTGGTTTAATTGGTCCCAACACAAGCTCTCTGTACATCCTTAAAGTTGCCAAATGGCTGGTCCTTTAAGAGAATGTGTGTTTCTGTTAATACACAATTACAGGACTCCATGTGATACCAATTATCCCTAAAATCAGTGGATATCAAACAAGATTTTCTTCATTGCTGTAGAGCAAAGCTTCCAATCTCTCTGTACCCCAAACAAAAATGAATAGACATGTTTCTTTAAAGTCATCCCCATCATTAAAATTAATTTAAACCCTCTGCAGAGTGGGAACAGCCCAGAGCAACTTACCAGCTGCCTTTAAAAGTCCCTGACCATATCTGCCTACCCTAGTGGCTAGTTTGGATATTGATGTGAAATTGCCTGGCAGCTTGCCTCATCTCTGGCCACCTGCCAGCAAAAGGGAGGAAATAAGTCCAAACCCACAATCATTAGTGTTGATGTTGCCATTCAAACAGAGTGATGGACCCATTTTAAGTTTGTTTGTTGAACTTGTTCACATAGATAAGAGTGAACTGTTGGTCTGTTTTATCTTGGTCAAACCTACCTTCTTCCAACACAGTTCTACTTGAGATGCAAACTGAGAAGTGTGGGTATACAATTGCTCTTGTGAACCATAATAAGTGAAATACACTTAAATCAAGAAATAAATGGAATCTACAGCCTAAACTTTTTTGTTGGTTTCTTTGTTTTTGTAATCTCAACGTTTTCTACATTAGATAAATCACAGTTGGGAATAAACAGGGTATTTAACTTATTTGACCAGAAGACAAAGACTCCCAAGAGTCTAGCACTTCTGGAGTATTATGATTGAGTAATTAAGCTGAGCAATCGATATAGACTATTTGTATTATATGCATAAATTATAAAAATTGTGTATATAAAACAGTTATGCTAGGATATTACGTATCCAATTGTTTACTCAATCTTTTTTTATTGCTAGGGTATAATGTATTTTATTATATTTAAATATACTTCTCTACTAAATTTGTACTTTAGATAGTAATAATAGTTGATAGATAGTTGATAACGTCCACACACTGTAGATAACTGCACAAAACAGGCAATATTAAAGGGTTTGCCTAAACAAAGGAAACAAAAACCTTCATCACAAAATCTGAAATGTTGCACCTTCGAGTCCAAAATTTGGAATCAGATTATCCTCTGAGGGTGGTTAGATTGCCTGGAAGCATCTGGTTCTACAAAACAAAAGCTACATTGCACACATGACACACAATAAAACAACTAGTGTTTCTTTTGCTTTGACTGCAACAGATTTAGATGTAATAAGTGTGAACAAAGCGAGCACCAGTCTATTTATTTCATCTTATCATTTTCTTCTCTTTTTGCTTCTTTCTGTAGAATTCCTGCTGTTTTTTCGGTAGCTGCTCTAAATTTTGAAACATCACCCACAGAGAATTTGGGAGGCTGTAACATATCATACTCACAACTCAAGCCTTGCATCATTTTTCATAGTCGTCCGAGCTACTTTGCCTAAGTTTGCCTCGTCTCCCAGCCTCTCCTAACCTGCCATACACATCTTCAACCTCCCACAGCGTAATCAAATTCACAACGCAAAAGGCTCAGAGCAAGTCAGCGTTGGATAATTACGCCAAAACTTCACAGGAAAGGAACGGGTGTCGGTCGAGACGACTCATGCTCTGTGAATACTGCCAGAAAATAGGCCTTCTAGAGTTCTCTCGATTAAGCATTCCAGTGCTGTCGGTTTATTTAAAGGGCCAACACAGTATGTGTGAGATCAAGAGGTTGTTTCACTGGACTTGTCTTTGACCTTCTGTCATTTCCCAGCACATCTGACCACAACTTGTCCTGCAAAGTGCCCATGTTCACCATTACCGGGATGCTATTTTAAATGTTATAAAAACCAGTTTGGGGATAAAGGCTGGCGTAGGGTTACAACTAGGAGCTCCGCGATCAATCTCGGGCCATTTTCCTTTCTCGCTCCAGCTCTCCCTCAGGTTGTTGAAACACACATAAAAACCGCATATTAGGTAACATAGACCCATTTAGAAAGCAATTTAAAGCACTCCGCAACCGTCGCTGCTGGTGAAGAAGTCTAGCCTCTTAATTATCCTGTATCAGCGTTACAGAAAATGCTTCCAAATATTACTCTTTGTTTTCCTGCTGTCAGCCTCCGGCTTATGTAGCAGGCTTTTAAGTATCTCCTTCTGTTAGACTAAAGTTTCCAACATGGAGAAAAAAGGAGAAGGTCTCATTGTTTGCCCCATGGCACAAACAGCACTTTACAGGCATCGGCACACGCTGGTTAAGCGTGAAGGTAGCTGAATGTTGACTTACAGCTTTGCGAGATATGTGAAGTATTTAAGATAAATGTAAACTATTTTCTTCTGCTGCTCTTTGACTGTGGATATCAGCCATTGTGCTTACAAGCACAGACCAGTGCGCTAATGCACTTATCTATTCCGTGCCAATGGTCTCCATTCCTATTGGCTTTCCGCATGTCATTCCAGCCCCAAAATGGGCTCAGTTATTTCCTCAAATGCCAAGAAGAATTTCTAAAAGCCAGACATCTAGCAGCCACCTACCAAGGAGAAATGCTTTCAATCTGCTTAACTCCTACCACTGAATTTAATTTTAATTAAACAGTTAATGAGCCATGGGATTAATGCCAATGGCTTTTTAAAGCAAACATCTATAAATCATTAAGGCCCCATTTGGAAGGGGAAAGGGAAATGCGCCGCTGCCAGACTGGGATCCTCTCCCCTCTCTAGGGCTCGGTGAACCCCAGCCCACACATCCAAAGAGCAGACAGCATACAGGCAAGAGTACTGAGTAGCCCTTGTTTAGCACACTATATAGAAAACGCTCCATCTTTCTTTGTTTCACTCATGCAGTGAGAGCTTTTAAGAGACACAGATGAGGCTCAAGCACAACAGACTGTCCTTCCTGACATTGCCTCCACATACTGAAGGTCAGCAGCGGGGGAACGGCATGGCAATGGGGGTCCTACTGGGGCAGCGCTGCCAGGGTTAGTGTGACCAAATGAGCTTCCGCTCTACTCTGCTGGAGGCAGACTGTATATAACAATTTCCAACGACTAGTCCTTCCTCTTAAATTGTTGCAGTACAGTTGAGCTCCATCAGGTTGCTTGCTGACAATGACCAAGTGAATAAATGATATTAGAATTGTTTTTGTAGTACTTATTTATTTGTCAAATAAGAACCAGCAAACCAAACTGTTAAAGCAAAATGTTGCTTAAAAAAATATAAATTATTCCGTTTGCAAATGTAAAAGTAAAACATGCCTAAAATTGACCAAAACAAAATGTTAAACCAAAATGCTGCTGCTAAACTACATATAAGGTGAATAAATGATTTTTGGGAGTAAAAAATGAGCCTAAAATTACTGTTAAACCAAAATGTTGCTGATAAATAAACCTTTAAAGGAAATTCTCCATAAAAAGATCCATTAAAAATATTGTGCGGATAAAACAGACAGCACAAAAGCAATTTTGATCACAGATAAACATGAACTTTTTAATACATCTAAATGATAACATGTCTAATTGTAAAAATAATAAATAATTTATTTCTATCTAAGAAATCAAAGAAATCTGAACTTCATATCCAACACACCACATGGCTTCCAGGCCAAAGAAATGCAATCAACATCTTAACGCTGTGTCCAATGGGTCTCTCATTTGTAACAATTAGTGCTCAGCCACATGCATGCTTCATGGCTTAAATCCAATTTAAAGCATCAATGTCTTAATAAGTCAGCTTCTAATCATAACTGCTGGCACAGCATCTAATCCTGTAATGACCCATAAATACTGCTTCATGACTCCATTGATCATCACCCTCAGACAAGATGAACCAGTTAATGTTATCTAGATGTAATTTGATCTAAAATCTTCTTTCAGGATTGCGCTGCACATGAATCAGCATCACTAGTTATTCACTGGCTTGTGGCTTTAACTTGCAAACACACAGAGTCACTCAAGTAATCATCTTGGGTAGTATACAATATGATTGATGCCCTTTATTCATTAAAGATATTCTGGGCATGTGTGTCTGCTTTGTGCATTTATTACAGTCTTGAATTCTTTAGACAGAAAAATTATTTTAGTTTGATGTCACAGACACAAGCTGTGACATCAAAATCAAAATGTGCAACTTCTTTGTATGAGATCAGATTAAGTTGAATCAATTGTACTGTATTACAAGCTATTCTAGCCATAAGACAATCATAAGACAATGCAACTAAGCCCAGTTTGCATCATTTTTGCCTGTAACTAATGGCAAGGAAGCTTCTAGACTAGACTGCTTCCTCACATGATTTCCTGTAGCTTGGCTGTCTGAGCAGCATGCATGCAAAGCCAAGGTCATGGGTTTGAGTCCCATGAAACATGAAACACTGAATTCATCAAATGTGTAGACATTTACATATTATTTGTTTAGCAGACACTTTTATCCAAAGGGACTTAGAGAGAGAGCGAGAGAGTCTTAAAAACCAACAAGCCAATTCTAAATTTGCTACATTTACAAGTAGAAATTGTATTTGTAATCGTTTAGGAACTTTAATGCACTATAAATTCACATGTGTAAATGCAATGTTGGAATTGTTTTTTGTGCATTATTGTTTTTTTTTTACATTTTAGTGAATTTCCCTGATATATTATAAATTAAAGAACTGAGCATTCACTCGTTTTTTTGTTATATTTGGATACATTGCAAATACCTGAATACTCAAGACAAGCTCATCACATGCGCGCAGAGAAACAAATATAACACCCCCCACCAGCCAGAGGCTCCTTAGAGTTTCCAAGCGGTTTCATCAGTTATTTTAAATTTTCTATTTCTTATTCAAGAAATGGGAGTTTAGATTACAGAAAAGAAAATCAATTTTCAAACTTTTCAATTTGACAGATTTAATGACTGTAGACCCCCCACCACCCACCTGTGAGTAATATATTTTGTGGTTTTTACACAGAGAGCTATTGTATTATGAAAAGAATTGAATTCCCAGTCTCCAGTGGCCTGTGCTAAATTTACCTTAAACTAAATCACCAAAGCCTACTGGTGCTTGACAGTGAAGGCAGGTGCACAGCCTCCACTCGGCTGCTGCCAAAGAAGGCAAACCATTCTCCTTTAAACATGCATTTTATACATTTTTGTTTCATCAATTTAAACATTTTTTTCAGTCTGTCACCTTTTGAATCGGTAGAAGTGAAACGGCATGCCGCAAAGAGCCATTTTGTCATCTTCACATTCATATATGGGGGTGGGGATTTTATTAATACAAAACAGTCCCCTTTTGTTTTTCATAGCGAAACAAGATGTTACATTCCCCTTGTATGCAGCTTTTCTGTAGCTCTAGTAGAGTGTGGTGCTACAGTAACGCCAAGGTCATGAGTTTGATTCCTAGAGAATGCACAAACTCATAAAACGTACAGCTTGAATGCACTGTAAGTCACAATAGATAAAAGCATCTGCCAAATTCCTTAAATGCAAATGAATATATAATTCCACACAAAACAGAGTCTCTTTCATTGTTGTAATATTTTCGTTTGATCACTTCTTTCTTGTTGACACTCTATAGCAACTTTCACCAGTTTAAGTGATTTTCAGTGGACAAGCTGACCCTTCCAGTTTTCTGTCATGAAATCAGAGTTGACTTTGACTGAAAACAGCATCAATGGCCCCTGCATTTTTCTGGTGAAAGTGGTGTCTAGCGAAGTGTTAACAGTCCTGACACTGCTGGTTTTATGTGTGTCTTGACATGTCTTCCTGTGAGCTGAACCCCAGACGCATATTTTGCGATAAATAAATAAAGCCAGCGGAGAGGAACAAATACATTCTCCAAATAGAAGCTGACAACTTACAAGCTGGTAGATGGAGCCCTCTCTCTTTTCTGCTGACTACTACAAGCAGAAGAGATGTGTACACAGAGTCTTGAATGAGTTTTACAGGGCTCCCCAGCCCACTCATACCAGCAAGACAGGCCCCAAGAGACAGCCAAACTACTATTAAGTGGCCTTCAACAAGACAACAAGCCATTCATGTAGAGATATGCACTCTTTCTGAGGAAGGTGAATGGTTTAAGAGCAGAGATGGATGTTTTAAATAATAATGACTCACCTTTAGGGTTTATAAGGCCATTTTTTTCCTCTCGCCCTACTCCCTGAGGAAGAACATTCATGGTTAAGTGTGGTGATTGATAATGTAATATCACCTGTGCTGTCATTCACCTTTGCTCTTGTATGCAACAGGACTAATTGTAAAACTGTCGTACAGATCTTGTGCCTAAACTCACCGTTTTTACAAACCTGTCAAAAACTGACTTGCACTGCATTACACGGACGATTAGCCATAATTCCCTCGCTGAAGATGGAGACCTCAGGCGGACTCCATAATCTCCCCCCTGCATTCCCTCAACACACATACACGCACCCCCACCGCAAGCACCTAGCTTTGTCATATAGTGACATTACAATATGCCGTTTCTGACTTGAATCACTGTCTTGAGACTGCTGGTAATGACCTTGTAAATCACACATCAGCTTTTACACTGTCTCATCTGACAAACAGTCTTCCACATGATTCTGCCAGAGTGATTTTCAGCACAATCAGAACGGGAACACTAGTCTACTAAAAGTTGAAGAATGTATAATGTTTTAACTTCCACTGACGATAAGAGGATGAGGAGCACAATTTATTCAGTAACACTTTAGCTTGGGGACCAATTCACATTTTTAACAGGTTGCCTATTAGCTTGAATGCTGGCTGTTTATTAGTACGTACAAAGTACATAATAATGCCTTATTCTGCATGACCAAAATGTACATCCCTTAATCCTTACCCCATACCTACACTTAACCCTTTCGCGCGTGAGTTTTCTTTCAGGCGACAGACCCCACAGCGTGAGTTTTTTTTATGCGACCGTTATTTTGGAACGAATCAAGTCCAGTTAC
>JAZGTJ010004623.1:0-30217 GCA_036877575.1 Botia almorhae
GCTTCTCAGGAAGCAGGGCTGAAATGGAATTCCATAAGGAATATTAAAAAATAAGGGGAATGTTCAGGGCAGAGTATTTGCATGTTAGCACATCTGAAGAGAAACCAGTGTAGCTTTGCTTCTAATTTGTAATGTCATGGTTTAGCCAATAGCACAACAGAATCTTCTCAGTCAATGCGGTTTATTAATGTTATATGTTACCAAATAAATACTCTAAAGTATTGCGTTGTATTGTTATCATTTAAAAACAACTGCTACAAGTTCCTGTTTATATTTAAGTGCATATATATTTATTGTACTGATAAATTACTCTTCGTAAACTGACAATATATGAGCCAAGTTTACTTCAAATCTAAAAGCACAAATAAATAATTTAAAATAAACACATCTACAAATACAATATAATTTCTTTTTTGATACTGTAGTCTTTTGCATAAAGTCAAAGTGATCAGAGCAATCATAATAATTCAATTTACCATCTGCTAACTAAAATTAGAACAAAGAACAAAGAATTTCTTGTTCTGGTTGTTCCTGCTTGTGTTGGCAGAAGCTTCTTTGTCCATAAAAATGATCAGTCTTTTAAATAAAAATGAAATGTGATGTCAATTATGTGACCGTTCGTGACACCAAATGGAACTGCAATGTAAAACGTTTTCAAACACATCACTCCCATGTGCCTTTGGCTGAGCCCTAGGTCGGGATGCTCAAACAAACACCACAAAGCACCACAGAGTTTTTGGGAAACCAACCTACAAATTACTTATAGTTGTCTCTGTATAATAAGCTAAGATCCAAAACACTACACACATCACCTTTAAAGATATGCAATACTAAAATAAGCTTTTGTGTCAGCTTAATGACACTGAAACTGGTGAAAGCGACAGTTTTTTCTCTAATAGGTTGCCAGGCCATCCTGAAGTTTCTTTCTTCACAAATGAAGTGTCATTCACCGGCCTTAGACACCTGCTCCATTAAAGTTTTCAAGTCCAAAAGTGCATCTTCTAGAAAGCGGGACAGTCTAGTGGCGTTGGTTTCTTCACAGCTATTGAAGGCCGTGACAGCAAAGTTGATATGGTCATCCATGGGGTTGTAGCAGACACCATAGCCATCGGGAACCATGGGTCCAAAACACATAACACAGTCCGTCTTTGATCCAACCTGAAAACAGAACAACCACAAAAATGTTAACACATGAACATACTATACTACAAAATACTGGGTAGATTTACGCAGCAAACTATTCTAAACACCATACATATACATATACCAGTTTTGTCTTTAACTGGCGTTAAAGAATATATATTATAGGTTTGTCCTATACAGACAAGGATGTTGCTATCTTCTTATATAATAAGAGAATGGGAGTTGGGTAGCTACAAACCTGGCTGGTGTACAGGTTAAAATGGGAAGCCACAGCAAAGGAGGTGTCCATAAAGATTTCAGGCAGAGATGTCAGATCCTCAATGGCCGTCATTTTCAGACCCAGCAGATGTCTGTCTATACCCTGCCCATGGATCGCCTGAAACGAAGTCAAGATCGTGAGGAGGCCAAGAGCAGCAAAACGTAACACATTTCCAATATAATACAATTATGCAATACGGTTTGTGCTATACTGTAATTATCATCACAACTGACATGACAGAAGCAGACTGCATTTTGCTTTTTATAAAAAGATTGTCATATAAAAAATAATTCAATGCAAATCAATGCATTCAGTGTTATAAAAACATTATAATAACTAACAAATTAAAATAATATATAAAGCTTTCAGAAAATGGAACAATTCATTGTATAAAATAAAACAACAGATAACACTTGAGTTTTAGTGATTTAACTAATGTTTATAAATAAAAGCTTTGGTTTCTCCAGATCAGATAAAGAGACACTCACCATGTGTGTGTGCTCTCTGTGGACTTTGATCGCCCTTTCCAGCAGCGTATGCTTCTCACTAATCTGCAAAGGTAAACAAGCTTGATAAATAAGCAAGTGATCTTAAATAATCTATGATTTATGAATTAAAAAATCATATATCAAATGAGCATGCTGCCAAAACTCTCACAGTCTTTGATGGGTCGTCCATGGCTTGTGTGAATTGCAGTGACTCTGTGGTGGTAGCTCGAATGGCTTCTGTCCTGCCCAGTTTGAACATGCGTAAAGAGGCACTCTCATAGGTCGGACAGCATGTCTGATACATCCTGACACAGAAGCAACATCAATCAGCAACGGACTGGCATAGTTATGTGTAGATAAATAACATAAAGAACAATCTCCTGTCATTTAACAATACCGGAACACACAAAGTCACAGGTCACCCAGGCCTTAAGTTTAGCTTAATACATAGACAAGTTTGTTAATTAAAGGTACTTCTAATTTTATAGTACCTATGAATTATGAATTTAGAAGTCTTCTTTTATAAAGGGCTGGTTAACCCAAAGTAGCCACGAGTGAAATAAGTAACTATTATATATGATTTCTTTTTATTTATTATATTATTTTAGCGAATGTTAAAAAAGATGGTAGGAAATCGCACATGCAAAAATGATGCTTATTTGTGTTTCAATACATTTGAAATCAGAGAAAATATTTTAACAATGAATGAATTTATAAACATACTTTACCTTTAAAATGTTGACAAAAAAATACAGCATGAATTGCACACAAATATGTATGAAAGTATGTAAAACACAGAACCATTCAGATAAAAAACATACTATAGGCTATGTTGGAAGAACAACAAATCTTGTAATGGGGATATTTAGGGATAAATTATAAAAGATACTTTATGTTTGTACCACTTTATTCAGCACTCACCTGTAGTAGGCCAACTGCAGAGCCATTTGAATTAATGCGTCTGGACTCATTTTATAAGATTTGAGGGATTTTTTTCCATAGTGTGTGAAGTTGAGCACTCGAACATCCAATTCATGCACCATTCTATTCAGAGACATGAGGGACTGTGTTATAAAAAATGTCATGGCCATTACAGTACAATATCTTAATATCCATTTATTACAAGTGATTATTGATGCGTTTAAAGGTGCACACTGTCATGTGTCCCTCATTAAAAAGTTCCATAAATAAATTAATGGTATATTTAAAAAAAGGAGGCTGACATGTTAAAATTGCACAACCAAATTCACTTTATCTCAGGAATCCAATTGATATTGGACCCTCTTGCACACAGAATAAATTAATCAGGGCTGATTGCTAACAGCCCATTTACACAATGGCATCTGTAAGTGAAAACTTACAGTGTGATTCTGTATTCGTGTCACTAGGAGTCAGTGTATTATGCACTGGAACAAAAATTCTCTGCATGCACCATTAATTGGGAATGATATGAAATGTCCTTACATGTTCATGTTCTGTTTGGCTTTTTCAATGTCTTTCTTGACTTCAGGTGTGATGTTGAATCTGAGCTTCAGCGGCATAGGCAGTGGAATCATGGGAGTTCGGACCATCTCTGTTCTCTTCCTGTTTCAGACATGTCACAAAATACCTTATCTGCAAAGTTCCTGAACGAGAACAACTTACAAAAAGCATTGAAACTACTTCATCAAAGCCTATACAGTCCCTATTGTTTCCTAAAGAAAGAGTTCACCCAAAACTCACACTTTTAGTCACTGTTTATTTACCTTCACGTTGTCTGGAAAAGATCTATGTGAAGATTTATTCTACTATTCTAAGAACTATTCTAATTTTGTGTTCCCTATAAAACATATTTATGTTTTGGATCACTATGAAGTTGACAGAATTTTTAAATCCTCCGAAAACTCATTTCACCTCAGAAACACCTTATAAAACTGCTGTTACTGTTATATTACACTGTTATAATATTATGTTCTTACATATAGTCAACAACATGGTCCACCAGGAAAACAACAGGAGGTCCTTCAGCCGGAGCATGTTCATAGGTCAGTCCACATGACCCATCTTCCCCAACTATAAACTGTGGGAAACAGAGGGATTTTAGGCATAGAAGTGTTTTTAGACCAGTTACAATAGATGTGAATTAGGCAGTGACTAATGTAAATGTGAACTAGATGTGAATTAAATAGTGAATTAATCTCTACAATGTGAGAATGTGCTAAATTTAAGATCGCATATGTGTCAATAGATATAAATTCATAGGGGTTTATGTATTTGTGCAGTAACCTGCAGTGTTTTATCGAACCAACGGTTTCCACTGTTCCAGCGACTGCCTCCTCCGTGAAGCATCTGAGCAGCCACTTTATTGTGATACATCTCATCTGACACCCGTGGCATGGGTGCATCCAGACACACCGTGAAGATGCTTTTCTGAATCGCCCTCACTGACTCTTTATTTGTCTTGTCTACAGTTGACATAAGTGGAACAGGCACACACAGCAAAAGTAAACACATCATAGTTACACAAGGTTAAAGGTTTTTAGATCCACAAAACAATCCACAACATCAACATCCACAATGCTTAATTTCTGATCTGTATGTGCAGCAACCAGCTAATGGATGATTCTGTGACCCACCTGTTTATATCTAATGTAAAGCCAGAAACACACTTCATATAGCATTTCCTGTATTTTCCGTAAAGCTCACCCTTGATGAGGTTGTTATAGGCTTTTCCCCATGTGTTGCGGTGGTTGGAGGTCAAAATGCCAACCGGCTCTTTATTGGTTTGAAGAGAAGAGTTCCAGATTTTCTCCAGCTGGACACAGATCTGATCTACAGTCAGTGGTGTGCCATCGCTGTTGTACACGTCCAGAACAAAGAACTGAGGAATTCAATGAGAGACACGGTACATGTATTTGAATCCATTTCCGCATATATACATATAAATATACATATAAAATCTAACATAAATTTCTATATGTGTATGAAAATGAGTTGAGCACTTTGGTTTGTACTTTATTAACACTGACTCAATGATGGTGAGATCAGATCTCTATGAGGGCCATTCTGTAGAAAGAATGTTTGGAGCTGTCACAGTATCAGATTTTTACTACATGGCCATCATGGCCAACAGAATTCACGGTAATTGTATTATCACGGTATCTACTGAAACAAACAATAATGCTATCAGTTCATCTTTAATTGTTTATTTAGTGTTATCTCTTTCTTGACAACTGAATCACTCCAAATATGAGTGTTGGGAAGCAGAGAGCGTTTGTAACCATTGCAACTCTTAAGGCAAAATGTTAAATACGTGCAATAGCACCACCTACTGTGTTGGAGTGCCAACCAGATCTTGGTGCTGGATTATTCACAATATTATCATATGTGTAGTATTTACAGGCTATCAATAATCATGGTTATTAATATCATGGATATTGTCAATACCGGTATACTGCGACAACCTTATTTGGAACATATATAGATTTTTAGGTGACATAAGAAAACTATATAGGCAAAAGGGTGATGAAGCACCTGAAAGTTGTGAACCACTGTGATGTGCGTAGGAGCGGTCTTTCCAATAGCGTAGTTTATTACATTGTCCCTTTTGGGTCCAGGAATTCGACATGATGACAGCACCTGGTAATACTGGTCCATGCACAAGGGCTTTCCACCCAGATATTCCACAGGTATTGTTTTACTGTGTCACAGAAAATATCAGTGGACAAAGAATGTCCATTAAAACAAACAAAGAAACAAAGATTTTTGTACACTATTTAACTGCATTAAAGAAACAATAATAGTAAACACAACTCACCTATCAATCATTCTTTTGAAATCCAAAACCCCAGCTATGAGTTTGGCAGCAAACCTGTAAAACAAAGACTCTGTAATTGCTTAATATGAAAAACATACTACGTCACTGTTGCAAAACACACTCAGAGGTCAAAAAGATCTGTCAAAGTTTAATAACAATTTTGTTACTAAGAACTTTCAGACATGACAAATTACTGTCTCAAAATGAACGTAGCTCCATTTAGACTATTACCAGAATTCTGATATTAAATATATATAAATAAATATACTGAACCATTTTGCTTACAGGGTCTGATGGTAATGAAAATTCTGTCCTTATGTAATCACCTTCATGTTGTTTCAAACCCATATGACTTTCTTTCTTGTGTGGAACACAAGAACAGAAATTCTAAAGAATGCTGACTCATTTCTTTTCCATTTGTGTTCCACAAGACAAAAGAAAGAAAGAAAGTCATGTGGGTTTGGAACACCAAGAGGGTGAATAAATGATGACGCCTTTATTTCTGCATGTACACTGAACATGTATACTTCATGTATACTTTACATATTTACTGCAAAGATATCAGGTGAACTCTAAAAGGACAAGGTTGAATCTGAGGTGCACAATCCCTTTGAAAAAAAGCTGTGCAATACCATGAGTGGCACATGTGCCAAAAATAGCCAAGCAAAGAGAGAACTCTGTGTAAAGGTCGGTGTGAAATTTAAAACCCTACATCACTTTCAAATAAATTTTTTTTTTTATTGGGTGACAAATAATTGTATACCTTCTTCTTTTTAAGAGTATATCTATGTATTTGCATGCATGCTCTGGACTGATGACTAAAATGCTGTAGGTTCAAACCTCTTGAGCTATCTATGCTATGATCTATTCTATCCATGACCTATCACCATTGTCCCCTTAAGCAAGACATTTAAACTTTAATCTTTGATGTTTCTCCAGTAGGATTTTTCCTGTGTACTTTTAAACTAAAAAAAGTCACTGTGACATCGTAAACCCCACCTCATTTGTCCCTGACGATCTTGGAAGTGCATTTTTGGTAAGACAACCCCAGGGCTAGTGTACATCGCCACTGGCATTCGAGAATCCAGGTAGGCCGACTGCATCCACCAATCAGAAAGCTGGATCATACAACAATAAGGAGTATTTGATTTTGCATAGCCCTTCTCACTTTGATTGTAGCTTTAATGGGTACATAATTGTTCTAGAAACTAAGATGTTATACTCTCCATTTGTCCCATGGGGGCAAGAATTACTCATTTGTCATTTAGCTGATTTTCATCCAAAACAAGGTATTGGTGTTAGGGTATAGTAATAGACAGGTGCATTAAATCCATTTGAAAACTGAAACTATACATAGACAAAGACTGCTGCTAGCTCAGTGTGATTTCTCAATACACCTCCAAAAAATGGGACAGACCAAATTGAAAATTTCTAAAAGTTAATGATGTCATCGCCCACTTTTAAGATTGCCATGTCTCTTTTAAATAAGGGTGCAGGCCTACATTACTATAAAATACTTGCTGCTACAAATATTACACCCTCTTAATTGGCGCAAGTATCTTACACACCCAGTTTTCAGTTTTGCGGGCCCGTCGCTCCAGGCTCTTCTGCAGTCTGTCTCCTACACCACCTGGACGTAGGAACTCCTCCATAAGCTTGTACGTGTGCGCCATCTCCTCCGCGCTGATCAGCGGCTCGAGTGCGGACAGATAGCGCGCACATGTCTGCTTCAGCGGCGGAACGGGCAACTTTGGCAAACTGTCCTGATGTACCAGCGACCGGTCAGAAATCTGGACAACCGACACCGGACCCAGTAGACGGCATGGCTTCACCAGGACCGTCCTTGACTAAGAATACAGTTCACAACGATCGCTGATTATTATAGAACATGTAATACAATACTCCAGTAAACAATAACCGGTAGTAGTGGGACTAAAAAGATATCTGCATGGAAAATTCCTTAAAAACTCTCACCGTGTTTATACTGAAATGTTTCTAACGTGTTCACGATTTTTATGCATGCAGGCTTATAAATAGAGCCACTGGGAAACTATGCCTGTATGATCTAACAGCGTAATAACTTTGAATAGTGTGCTGTTAGACGACAGAGACAGAGGGAGATCATTAGAAGGACTTTATGTCATGCAGCAATTTGTTCAAAGAAATTTACTATATTCTAAATGACATTTGAAAAATGTAAACTTGTTTGAACAGATTGTTGCATGACATGACACGACATGATCAGTGAATCAGATGCACGCAGATCAAAAATGCACGCAGTGGCGTACATGTGAATGGGTCCCTGTGTGTTTTGACAAGCATACTTATCACAATATGCTTGTTGCTGAATTATTCCCTAATGGTGTAAGTCCCACCAACATAATGCACTCTTGTTCATCTACTCAAAATACAATTTTATATATTGTTTTAGCTCGTGACACAATGCACAGCACTGTAATGCAGTCAATATTGTAGATCAAGGCAACGTCCACACTGTTAATAAAAACAAACGGGCTACGGCGAGCTACGGTATTCCAGTAGGTCAACTTGGTGAGTTCCTTTAGCAGCCCAAAAGTCGGAGTTCAATTCCCAGAAATCATACATACTGATATACATACTTAAATACGCAGTAAGTCATTTTGGATAAAAATTTCTACCAAATAGGTAAATGTAGGAAAGTGAGATATGGGGCGTTACGTCTTCTGCTGCTGTTGGTGCGTACAACTAACTCTCCGGGTTATTGCGTTAGCGTCCATATTTTACATTATGGTAATACTTACCGCAGATCGGGCCAAGACGCACAGCATGGTTTCACGCCAATAATCCCAGAGAATCTTCAACAGAGTCTCTCTAACATTTTCCAAGGACGAGTAGAAGTTACTCTACAAGTCTTACGGGTCGTACATCTTCGCCCTCGCTCGGACAAGATTGACAACTACAGCTACCACCTTGTTTTGCCTTTCAGTTATTTTACACTGACGTCGAAGAGGCACCAGATTAAACGGAAATACGAATATGTGTTGATACAAACATTTATTATATACACCGCAATTTTCTATATGCAGTACCCGCATGTATTATAGTTTATCAATAAGAAATCCCGGGTGAGTCGATTGACCACTAAAATAAATAAAATAAACATTGCCATCTGTCGGCCTGTTTTGACGTTTGCAGCGTCATTTCTAAGCGACTGTCAATCGATGCGTGCACTGATCCGTTTACGAAGCAATATTTTTTACTTTAAAAAATGTAGGGTACTATGCGGTGGTTGGTTCTGATGTGACACTCGCATTTACTGTGAAGGCGAGAGGAACGTTTTTTTACATCGTTTAATACCGTATTCATATGAATATCAGTGTATTAGGAAAATAATAATGACTCATTAGGAAAGTTTATCAGTGAATGACACTCTTACATTATTAACTGGTGTATATTACACTCGGACAAACAGAAAATTCGTTTGTCAACAAGACCTGTTACTTTTCTCAGCGCAGGTTAGGATAGACCAATCACAATCATTTGCGATAGGCATACCATCAAATCATTTTACAGATATTGCTGTAGCGAGCTTCTTCTGAATGGCAGTTTCCAATCCATGTAATATACACAGTCAAAGTGGATAAATGTCAAAAGTGGAAACAAAAGCCCTTACGAGTGCGTAAATACGGCACGTCCATTCACTTAATTGGTTCTGAATGTCCTGTCACGGAAAAATTGCGTAACGCGCTAACGTCACTTGGGTTATCATGGAGGAGTATGCCCGTGAACCATGGTAAAGTACAAGATTTGTGTTTTCCGTTATTGACAGGTCGTTTCAGGGAACCGATATTATTAAGCCGGTTTGCATCCTCGTTTGTTTATTGCTTTGCCTGTGGGCAGTCGTCCTTTCAAGTAGCCTAATACAACAGTTGACACAGTATTGATACGTTACAGTGTTTGATAAACATGCCAAGTGAGATCTCATTTAGATTCATTTGTCAGCACTTAAGGGGCAGGCTTAGGGTAGTTAACATGAAATACTTTAGAAATACTGCTTTTAAAAAGCCTTTATAAGCGCATATAATTAAAACTACATTGAATATTTGTACTTTTTAAAATGATTATGTCACGCTGAAAGAACATTTATAATTAAAGCAAAAAAAAGAATTAATAAAGGATTTACCAGTCACAAGACACAAGATATACAATTTATCTTATAAAAAGTGTTCTCATAAATGTAATAATTTCATTTTCCATGTGTCACTTGTGTTATGAGAACATGTTATGTTGTTACTTTTTGTTTGCCTTAACAACACGGTTCTGTTTCTGTTTTGATTTTGGTTTCTCAGTCCATGGAGGATAGTTGATGATTGTGGGGGTGCCTTTACAATGGGGGCTATTGGAGGGGGGGTGTTTCAGACTGTTAAAGGCTTTCGGAATGCTCCTGTGGTAAGCTGTACTGACATCAGGAACTCTTTTACCCACTTTCAATTACCCACATTGTGAAAAGTACACATGCTCTGTCCCCTAGGGTGTACGACACAGGCTAAGAGGGAGTGCAAATGCAGTGAGAGTAAGAGCACCACAAATTGGAGGTATATTATTTATGCATGCATTTTTTTAAATCTTTTTGTGTCTGTTATTGCTTTATGGTTTTGTTACCACAAAATTACACAAAAATAAGTATGGTTACAGGGCTGAGAAATGTCTTGAGGTAACCCTTGCTGTAAATCAGAATGATTAGGCTTTTGTATACCTGTAATAAGACACTGTAAACTCTGGGCCGGGTTTTATCTCTCAGGTAGTTTTGCTGTATGGGGTGGATTATTTTCCACCATAGACTGTGGTCTGGTGCGATTGCGGGGTAAAGAAGACCCTTGGAACTCCATCACCAGTGGCGCCATGACTGGAGCTATATTGGCTGCTCGCAGTAAGTGTAACTTTAGTCATTATAACTAGGTCTTGAGTGACCAAAATATAGTGTATTATCAATATTTTTCCACAAACAAGCAGTGAGATATAACTAACCACTGGTAATAATTATCTGACATCAGTATTCTGTAATATCATACATGCAATTTTACCCTTTAGACATAAATATGGTCATCTTTTTTCATATTTATATCATCTGATCAATAACAGAACAGTGATTGATTACAATGCCTCACATTCACATTTAATATGTTTATGGATTTGGAAGATGCTTTTATCCAAAGTGACCTGCAGTGCATTCAAGCTATGTTTGTTCCCTGGGAACATGACCTTTGTGCTGCTAATGCAGTGCTCTGCCAACTGAGCTACAAAAGGTCTGTTTGCATTATGTGCATGTTGTATTTCAGGTGGTCCATTGGCTATGGTGGGCTCTGCAATGATGGGGGGAATTCTTCTTGCTCTTATTGAGGGCTTTGGAATACTCCTTACCAGATACACAGCCCAGCAGTTTCAGAATCGTGAGTTACACAGCTTAAAACAGATCTGTTCTGTGTGGAATACATCTGGATATTTTTATTGTGACCTGGTTTCGATGTCTTCACCATCTGCGTCTTTCCTCCCTCTATAGCAAGTCCCTTTGTAGAGGATCCGAGTCAGCTTCCCCCCAAAGAAGGAGGCCAAGAAACTCGTGGTTATGGACAGTATTAGTAGAACAGTTTACAGTGATGACTGTAATGTCATAGACTGTGAAGGAAGTTAGAGTATTGTTAGATGGTGTAGAAGCCTTTGCACAGTTTACAGGACCCTTCAAAAATGTGAGTTACTCACTCGAATCTTCCTGTACTAGATACTACTCAGGGGAAAATAGTACTTTGTATTATTTATCAATTGTAATATACACTTTTATTTTTTCATGTTGCAAAGGAAAGCTATAGAAGCATTTTTATCAAGGTCATCCCTTAAATGCAGAAAATACATTATAACAATTTAGTTTATACTTGCAATATTTCAACACTGTCAGTCTTGTGATGAATAGGGCAATTCTGTATTAGAAAGGTTTTAAGAACTTTACATTGCTCACCATTGCACAAGCTCATTTTGACTTTCAATTAGCATTGAGCACTTAGTGACATAGCATTTTTGGTTCCCTTACCAAATGAATTTCAAGACTTTAATTTGTGTTCTCAAAAATTTTCTCCACCTTTGTACTGATCAGTGTCATACACACAATCGTTGTGTTTTTTTGTTTAGAATATTTATTTTGAGCACTACAAAGAAAAAGAGATTATGTATGTATAAATGACTTGTCTCAATAAAGTATTTTATGCTCGATACCGAGGTGTAATAACAACAAGAATAATATAATAAATTAAATAACAATTTATTATATTATTAAGAATATTAGAAGATATTTTAAATAATATATTTTTTGTAAAGTAATGTAACGTTTTGAAAACGTTAGCGTTCATGTCGTACGTTGTTCTGTCAGTCTGTCGCTTCACGGAAATACAACGCAGTGCATGCTGGTAAATGTAGTCATCGAAAGCGTCAAAAATGGTGGACGTTCAGCCTCCTCCTCTTAGATCCTTGGACGATTTTCTCTTGTGTTCGGCCCGATTTTGTGCGCCTGATGTCCGTAATTTAGAACGGTGGAATAACCGGATCATAAACAACTTGCTGTATTACCAGTCAAACTATTTCGCTTTCGCTGTGGCATTCCTTCTTATAGTCGGGTAAGTAAACACAAGTGACGTGTGCGTTCAATCAGACCTCTTCATTTATTATTACGTGTTTCCAACTATATCCCTTGTGAGCAACAGCATTCAATGTTATGCTTTGCGTTAAATACACACATAAAGTTAAAAAATAAAATGATTTTTCTTTGACTGAAATAACGTGTTAGGCCATTGATTGTTACACACATTCACACTGACAAGAAAGAATAATAGCGTTCACTTTGTCTAAACATAAACAAAGTTCCAGTTTTTAATGAAGCAAACATTAAACTTAAACAAACATGTAGTGTTTAAAATATTTTAAGGTATAAATACTGTTTCTCATTTGCTCATGACAAAATATAATGACTTTTCTCTCGGTTGCTAAATGCTTTGAATAGCATTATTGCTCTCATGTTACGTTGTTTATATTGGTGCCGTAGATATTTCAAGCCATTGCAACTGATTCTTGGGGCCACAGTTGTGATCCTTCTGTTCTTGGGGTTTGTCTGGGCTGCGGAAAACAAGGCCACAGTCCGAAGATTCCGTAGGAATCATCCCTCACTTTGCTTGGCTGCAATTTTGGGCTCCAGCTACCTTCTTCTGACCGTCTTAGGAGGGGTGGCTGTTTTCCTTTTTGGCATTGCCTTTCCTATATTAAGTTAGTATTCCTTGTCATGTGTCTCAGAGGGTTCAGTACTTACAAAAACTAGTAACTACCTTTAAATATTTTCCTGTTTATTTTAGATAAGGGAGTTATATTAGAGAGTTAATAGTTCTCTAATAATAATAATAGTTAGTCTTTATGGACACCTTCAACAATGACGTTTTCTTCCTCTTGGTCACTAACTATTCCTATAGAAACAAAAGTCTTCAAAAGATTGTATGTATTAATATGCTTTACACTGTGTCATTCTCATTGTGCCTTTTTCTCTTTAGTGATTCTCATTCATGCATCAGTAAGACTCAGAAGTCTTAAGAATAAACTGGAGAATAAGCTGGAGAGTATAGGACTGAAGAGGACTCCCATGGGCCTGTTACTGGAGGCTTTGGGTCAGGAGCAAGAAGCTGGATCGTAGCTCTGCTGCCTATTATGTAACTGTATTCATGTTCACTCCGTGTTTCCTGGGCCCTTCTTGCATGTCTTCAGAAAAAAAAAAAAATAATTAAAATAAAAACAGATATTGGCAATATGATTATGTCATACACTTAAAGTTCAAATATGCAAGAGGAGCCCAGTGAGCATGACTTAAAGTAGTATAAGAAAGATTACCATAAAGATTGATTTAAAGCAAAACGATGACATGATCAAGTGTTAATAATTACTTGTTAATACAATAATTTTAAGTTGGACATGAAAGACTTAAAATGTCTTACATATATACATATATACAGTATACAGTGACTTAAGTGAAATACAGCAAAATAATGCCTTGTAAATAAGGTGCAGGAGGATGGAGGTATTGAATTCATATTTATAATTAGTGACAGTTCAGTTATTACTTCATTCTATGGGTTTAGCAATGTTCAATTGAAGTTATTCCATCTCTTATCATATCTTGCGTATGGTCAGGTGATAGGATGTTAATTTTGTGAAGGAAATATATCTGAAGAGAAGATATATTCTTCTCTTCATATATATATATAAAGGTCCAGAGCAAATGAAAAGGTTTATATTTATCAACACTTATTATTATGGTTGTTGTTAGTATTTTGTCAGTGAATTAAGGGGCCAAATAGAACTACATTATTTTTACAAATTGCTTTGAGTTATATTTTGTTTACAACAAGGTTTGGTGTGTGTTGATTGACACGCAAAAGTGGTTGCCCTTACAAAGTGCCAAGGTGTTATAGCAACCCCTATGAGAGAAGGCCGAGAATGTATGTTCCTCATGTTTCCATTTATCAAGCAGTTAACTAACATTGCCAGAGGAAAATGTCTGATTTCTTTTTAAGGAGAGATGCAATATATAATCATAGACATAAATAATCAAAAACATGGAATCATATTGTTAGATAGATGTGGTCCATTAACATTCCTGAGAGATAACATTACATGTTTTTTTAATTATTAAGGACAGATAATTTAAAGTTTTCATTCCTTCCAACTCCAGAGCCAAACCTAAGACAGCAAGTGCACAAAATGAAGTAATTGGAATTTTTCATGCCTTATCCATACTTTATGTATGTACACAAAGTACCTTATAAATGATTTTAGCTTTTGGTTTTATTTCATTCGTTTTTGAACTCGTCATATGTAAGCATGTCATATTTAATGTTAACGTCAATTGCCTGTATTGTCACTAAATTCTCATATATGGCAGTGATTATAATAAATACGCTTTTCATACTGCAAGCTGTCTCCTTTTTGCCTACTGCCGCATAGAGGCGCTGTGGTCATTACAATTAGGAATAACGCTTTTACAACACTTTCTTTTTTAGTATTCTCAGATTGTAAAGAGAATCGCTCAGCTATCTGCCTTTCTTGATTATTGTTTTAGTGTAATCTATGGGGAAAAACTGACCAACAGCATAGGCTAAATATGAAATGTTAGGTTTTGTTCAGCAACGTCTGGATACCTAGCCTGCGATCTGCACATTAAAATGCTATTTAATTAAAACGCATCTGGTTAACATATTGGTTAACATGTAGAGTTTTCTTCGTGTCTCCACCTTCAGCACTGTTATCCCTGTTAACCGGCTCACACGGGTTAATCCTGAATTCACGGCTTATTACGCCGAACACCTACAGTCAGACGAGGATAGATTTACACGTTTGTTTTCCTTAAAGCATGTTTAGTATTTAACTATTCAGATATGTTTTACTTATGTAACCGTGAAATTACACTTGTCTTTAAAGCTGTCTTCTTAATGTAGATTGTACAATTTATATTTTCAATGCCGCGTGCTTAAGCTGTTCCACCTGCGCACACCTGTTCACGTATTGCTGCTCGCGACACAGTGATGATCGGCAGGTATGAGATAAATGCCAGTTCAAAGAGAATAACAATATTATTTCATGTGAGTCCGAGGGAATAAAAAGCAGACACTGAAGACGCCGTGCAAATGGATGCGGCAACGAAAGGTAAATTCGTTCTCTTACAGGCGCTTAGCCACCACCTGTACTAACATTGTATTATTTTACTTGGCGTGTAAACTTGGTCTGGCTTGTTCACAATTATCATAAACCTTTTCATCATCATGACTTTGGATTAACATTTAGGCAATGGGGGTAGCCGGGGCTAGTTGTCACAATGTGTACTGCAGTGAAATTCTAAAGCCACTGCCTGTGTAGTCACATGCATTAAAGATTTAAGCTGCAGATACAATTTTCAACATTTTGACATCCAATATTGCCCTATTAAAAGAGATTACATTATCACATAGAAACGAGTACATTCAAATATTTCATAATCCAAAAGTTTAGGGAAATCTGGATCTACTTTATGGGCTCTAAAATTCATTCATCTTACTGGAAGAGAGAATTAATATTTTTTTCCTAATTTTAGATGGAGGCCTGGCCGGGTCTGACCCTAGTAAAACAGACACACTCAACTCAACAGGATCTGCAGGGCAGAGGAGAGCTGGAGGAGCAAAAAAACACACCCAAGCAAACAAATCGGCCCTGCGTGCTCCCAGGGCCCTGTGCTGCCTCACACTCAGCAACCCTATACGCATGGCTGCACTGGCCCTGGTAGAGTGGAAATATCCTTATTCCTTATGGATTGTATATGTGTGTGTGTATTGTGATTGCATCACTATCTAGATGGTTTGCTCCTTGACCTTAGACCTTTAAGCCCTTTGATATATTCATTTTGCTGGCCATCTTTGCAAATTGTGTTGCCCTTGGTGTATCCAAACCATTTCCTGAAGATGATTCCAATGCCACCAACCACAATCTGGTGAGTTTACTGTACCAACATACCTCACACAACAATGGACCAAACCACATAATAAGTCTGTGTCTCTTTATAAAGGGTTCTTTATCCTTCACTCAGGTGTAATTGAATATGTTACATGCAGGGGTCTGCTTCTCCCTCATAATTTCTGTAATCTTCTGTACACTGTAAATTTGTCTTCTTGCACCTGAACAGGGCTTATTTTTATGAAAACTGGGGTTTAACAGCTGGCTTTTGTTTCATGTGATCTGCATGTGAAACGGAAGGTTTACAATGAAAGGAAATTCAAATTTCCTCAGAGTTCTTAAAGCTCAGTTCATGGCTGTAATTCTGTAAGGCTCGAAGTTTGACTGACCGCTCTGAAGGCCAAAAAGGTTAAGAGTATTGACCATCTGTTCTCTTACAATGACAACATGTGATCTACCTGCTGACTGTATATTTAACTCTGATATAGATAGTCATTATTTCAACAAGCCAGCAAGAATACTTGATTTTGGATTAGATCAATCGTTCATTGCCTTTATTTTTTTTCTCTTCCTTTTCTATATCTTACACAACACTTGATGCAGGGTTACACCTGTATGCATATAAGAACTGTCCACTTTTTCCTAATGGCTGTTGAGTCATGAGTGTCTGTGGTGTATTGAGCATTAGCTTGTATTAGTATTTCCTAATACAATGCAGGTGTTCTGCGGGTTACCCAGCTGCCCAGCTTAGCTTCTTACTAAGAGTGTGTCAAGAGGGCAGAAAGCTAATGAGCTTAGTAATGTGTGTTAAAGGGTAAAGCAGGTTAATGAAAAAGTGCACGTTCACGTGTGTACAGACTAAATTGCTTCTCCTGAACTAAGCTGTAATTTTTAATCAGGATTTAAGAATTTGCAAAACAGATTGTTGTCAGAATAGATTTGGGGGCTTTCACTTTCCTCTGATTTAGGGGTATAGTAATTTGTGGTAAATATGGTAATTTATTGGTAATTTATTTGGTAATTTATATAATTATGGTAATTTATGGTTATGGTTGCTGTTAGGGATGTGGGCAGGACTATGTTTGTTTGACAGGAATTGTTTTGTGCTTGAAAAACATTGTTCATTCTTCCCTGTTAGATGCAACATGTAAACAAACAGCAGTGTTCCACCACTGCCTTTTAAGGCTAATATAGTTTGGTAACATGTCCTTGTCTTTGCCTTTCTCCTTTTCACCCCATCCCTCTATTTTCCTTTTACTGACCACATTTATTATTCCCAGGAACAAGTGGAGTATGTGTTTCTGGTCATTTTCACCATCGAAACATTCACAAAGATTCTAGCGTACGGTCTGGTCATGCACCCGAGCGCTTACATCCGCAGTGGGTGGAATCTGCTGGATTTTATCATCGTCATTGTTGGGTATGTGATTTGATTTTTACTAATTTTTGACAAACATGCTTTATGTATGACAGTGGTTAAAGTTGGATAATGTGCTTGTGTGTCTTTTGTACAACACCAGAGGAGGTTAACAGATTTGTGTATGTGCTTGTTGAAGTCTCTTTAGTGTGATCGCTGAAATGGGAGAGCACAAACCTGGAGAGGCCCATCACGCTGCCGGTAAACCAGGTGGTCTGGATGTCAAAGCCCTGAGAGCTTTCAGAGTGCTTCGACCCCTACGCCTGGTGTCCGGTGTGCCAAGTAAGTATTTACTTCTAAATTTATGTCCGTATGCCTAAGCGATTCCAATTCTGATTGGTGTGTGCTTGGTGAATATGTGACTGTGATTATGGTTATGATATATGCAGGTCTGCAGATTGTGTTGAACTCCATCATGAAGGCCATGGTTCCTCTGCTCCACATCGGTTTGCTGGTCATGTTTGTCATCATCATTTATGCCATCATTGGGTTGGAGCTCTTTATTGGAAGGATGCACAAGACCTGCTACTTTGTTGGAACAGGTTAGAAACATTGTTGCCTTGTTTTGTTTTAGCATTTTACTACCCACTTAAACATTTACATGCCATTGTTTATGTACCTTTGTGTCCTTTCCAAGTTGTTATTTTGGAGTTGTTATTATTGTCTACATAACAACAATTTTAAATTTTAAACAATTTTCTCAGATGTTGCTCTTTTTTAGCTCAGGAGATTTGATGGAGATTTCAGTTGTGTTTCACTTAAGTATCAACTCTCAGATGTTTCTCCTAAAAAAGAAATAAAAATAGAAACAAATGAGACTGTTAAAATCCTTTAAAGAGTATGTACATTAATGTAAATCGTAGCTAAAATAATCTGGATGTGGGTAAAATGGAGACATTTATGAGACGTCTGGGTCATTTTTCTCAGGAAAATTTTCTGAGACACAGACGACTGAAGCAAACTTCCTATTTGTTTTTCATTTAATCTTATTAATTAATTGAGATATTAACGAGATCTCATGTGTGATGAACAGGTTTAGAATTAAAATGTTGCTTTGTGTTTGAAAACTACACACGTAAAATGTGGCTAAACTACGAGATTGAGGTAGGGATTATAAGTGAAAAATAAATTAACTTGGGGCTGTTTCTCACATAATGTTAGCATATGGCTTCAAAAGACTTTTAACTACTTTTATGGTACTGTTTGAGATTCCAGGGTACTTAAAATGAAATTTTAATTCCACAGGTACTTAATTGTAATTTTGAAAGATCTGTTTCTTTAACTGGTTATTGTTCATTGTCTGTTATTAATATAAAGCGTCCTGAATTGTGATTGTTTTTATGTGTGAAGAGCTGATGGTGGATGATGACCCAACGCCCTGTGCTTTTGCGGGTAATGGCCGTTTCTGCGTAGGGAATAACACAGTGTGCCGGGGAGGATGGGAGGGGCCAAATGGAGGCATCACCAATTTTGACAACATCTTCTTCGCCATGCTCACAGTGTTCCAGTGCATTACTATGGAGGGCTGGACGGATGTGCTTTACTGGGTACAGGCCTCTCTTATCACCTCGCTCCTTTCTGTTACATGCATACATGGCCAATTTCCACCTTCTGCTGCTTTGTGTTAAACTGTTTTGGCTATTGTATTTTTAAGACCTCTGTTTGTAAGTTAGCTCTGTTATGATTGGCTGTTATTCATCAAGGTGGGCCAGGTTGCTGAATACTGTTTTATCTGCACAGTGGGTGACCATGAATGTGCTCATGGTTCTAACATCAGCATGGTTTAGGGGTTAGGGACAGAGCATGGAGCTTTGTGTTTAGAATGTCAGACTGTATTTTAATATTAATATAATAATTTATAGTACATTAACTCTTAATTTAAAATGCTAAGAATGCCTTTGTTTTCTTGATGCCTATTTAAACGCTGATCATCTACAATCAAGTACCAGCAAAAGGTGGCTGACTAAGACCTGCTTAACTTTATTTTATTTTTTCTTTTGCTTTGTATCAGATGAATGATGCCATTGGTTTTGAGCTGCCTTGGATTTATTTTGTGTCTCTGGTCATTTTTGGGTCCTTTTTCGTCCTCAATCTTGTGTTGGGTGTCTTAAGCGGGTAAGTGATGTTAAACTTATGATTGTGATGAAACTAATGACAGGTTTTAACCTACATAGGATTTAATTTGTGTTGTTATACTAGGGAATGTTAATGAGCTTGCAGTGGTAATAGTTAAAAGTGAATATCAAGAGTTAATGTTCGCTTTTTGTGAAGATTGTTTTTTAGATTAGATTAGATTAGATTCAACTTTATTGTCACTGCACATGTGGGTACAAGGCAACGAAATACAGTTAGCATCTAACCAGTAGTGCATTTTTACAGTGCAAATAGTGTCTATATAACAACAGATAAATATATTCTTTGCAATATAAACTATATATAAAATACAAGAATAAAAAAATATAAATAATATATATGGAAAATATGAATGTAAACAGTGAATGACAATATACTGAGTTGTGAGGCTTTATGTATTTACATATGTCCTCATATGTTCTGTCCTGAAACTTAATAACTGATGGCTAATGATTGTATTTGTATATGACCCTGCTGTACAGATTTATACTATAATGTGTGTGTGTTATGCACCTAACAGTGAGTTCTCCAAAGAGAGAGAAAAGGCCGTGTGTCGTGGTGAGCTGCAAAAAGCTCAGGAGAAACAACAGATGGAGGAGGACATGATCGGCTACATGGACTGGCTCATTGAAGCAGAGGACATGGACGAGGATGGCAACAAACGTGATACACATTTATATATACATACAAACAGCCATGGATAAATTGAATAGGTTTTATTAGTTGACATTTTTAGTAATACATTTATATTGTGTAAATGGCAGGTGCTGTGGTGGCCAAGAAAAAGATGATGAAGAAATATGGATGGTACAAGCACAGTGAAGATGGAGGTATAGGTCTCAGATTTCACATTTTCATTTGCATTGTGTATATAAGGCATATCTAAACAACTTAATTTAACTTCTAATCATTTGACTTTATTTTTGCAGTGCACACTCTATATATATATATATATATAGATGTATAGATATAGATAGATACAATATATAGATGAAACCTGTGTTGTTTTGTTACAGAATCTGATTCAGACTCTGAGTTTGAAGCATTTCTAGACGATGACAATGGCTGCTGTGCATCCATAATGTAAGCAGAACATTTGTATAGCCGTTTCTTATAGAAGTATTATATATCTGAGCACTGACTAAATCATAATATCATCCCACATCATCTTATTACTCTTAGGGCACGGCTGATGGCCATAAGTTTCTGGTAAGTGTTTATGTATATAAACAGTGTAGGAGTCTGGCTTTATGAATCTAAACTGCATTTATGTTTGTCACTGAATTGTCACTTTTCCTTTTCAGTGAGCAGCTATACCACCTGAATCTGGTCATTAGGAAGAACTGCCGTGTGGCTGTCAAATCCACCAATTTTTACTGGCTGGTGCTGCTGCTGGTGTTCCTCAACACTGCCGCCAGCGCCTCTGAACACTACGGCCAGCCCAAGTGGCTCACTGACATACAGGGTATGGGGCCAAAGTGTCACCATATGTTTGTCTTCAATGACATAAACTGGCTCCGCCTCATATATGTTCTCTTTATTGCATCAGAAAGAGCAAATAAGATTCTACTGGCTCTGTTTACGCTGGAGATGCTGATGAAGATCTACAGCTTTGGCTTTCAGATCTACTTCATGGCTCTCTTCAACCGTTTCGATTGCTTTGTGGTGTGTGGTGGGATTCTTGAAACGGTATTGGTGGAGATGGACGTAATCCCGCCTATTGGAATATCTGTGCTGCGCTGCGTCCGTCTACTACGAATCTTCAAAGTCACACGGTGATATTTTGGCTCTGTTTCAATGAAAAAAAAACAATTCCGTAAATTCCCCCTGATATGAGATGTATAATTCATGAAAGTCTTATTAGGATTATAAATTATAGCTTGCTGGTCAAATTATGTTATGAAAAAGACAATTGAAGATGTTGGTTTTGTTGACTTCTCTCTGTCAGACACTGGGCTGCTCTCTCAGACCTTGTGAGCTCTTTGCTAAACTCTATGAAGGCCATTTGTTCCCTGTTGCTCTTGCTCTTCCTCTTCCTCATCATCTTCGCTCTGCTGGGCATGCAGCTCTTTGGCGGAAAGTTCAACTTTGATGAGACGCAAATGAAAAGAAGCACCTTTGACACTTTTCCATCTGCCCTGCTCACCTGTTTCCAGGTAACTGCCTCCATTGCTAAGCTATGTTCATATTTTTTTATATTATATTAATGTTAATTTTTTTTTAACCATATTTTACAAATATGGTAATTGGGATAAATAAAAATAAAATGGAACATTTTATAGAGGCTTTATGGAAAAAATCTTTAAAAAATGACTCTAAATTCACTGTGTGGTAGAGTTGCACTAATTAATGCCAGAAATGTAACAATTTCTAAACAAGATGTTGAAAGACATTCAAAAGATAAAATTAGATTGATAGATTAATATAGCTTATTAATACACTTACTGTAAATGTAAAAGATTTACATGAATACAGCATGATGAGTTACAGACAGGAATCGCTTTCCTCTACAGATTCTAACAGGTGAGGACTGGAACTCTGTGATGTATGATGGCATTATGGCATATGGTGGACCTGTGTTTCCCAATATGATTGTCTGTATTTATTTTGTCATTCTTTTTGTCTGTGGTAACTGTATCCTTTCAATGGAAAATACTTAATAAGCATTAAAAGGTACACTGTGTGCATAGAATATATATGCTTTATATAATATATATTTTAGTTTATAATATATGCTTTATGTTTTCATTCAATGTCATACCTGGCTACTTGTAGTCATTGGAGTCTATTTAACACTTTTTTGATGTTTAAGACTTAATTTGACATCCAGACATCTTGCTGAATGTCTTCTTGGCTATCGCTGTGGACAACTTAGCCGGAGATGGGGGCAAAAAGAAAAAAGAGTAGGCCACACCCCCACATACATGCAAGAAATAGAAGCAAAATGTGTGTGTGCATCTGTGTTGTTTATGTAATGCAATCACAGGTGTAGAACTCAGTCTCTGTGTTCTGTTTTAAAGAGAGAAAAAAGATGAGGAAGAGGAATGGGAGGATGACGAAGAACGAGAGGAAGATGAAGCTGGAGTAGGAGCACTGCTCTCTGTCTCTCTCTCTCTGTCTCTGAATTCTATTCATTAGAATTTGATTAAAAATTGAAACACAGGCTATCATGTTATTGGTTAATGTTCTTTCTGCTGGTGATATCAGCAGAAAGTCTTTTTTTAGTGGTGGGGAAAGTTATTACATTTTAATGAAGGTTTCAGATCTTTAATCTTTAAATTAATATGTTCTTAATAATCATAATAAACTATATAAGGGGATAATAAGGAGATAAATAAAGAGGGACAAATTTGATTTCAACTTGTTTTTAATGCCCCAAGTAGGCAAACTGTTGTAGATATTTTGTGGATAGTCACTTGTTGTATTTCTGTTTACATTTCTTTCTTGTTTCTGATTGATTCAGAATGAGGGAGACGATTGGGAAGAGAATGAAGAGCTGAGAGCAATTGAAGGGCTTGAGGGTAAATGATGTCCAGCTCTACACAACATATTTACATTGTTTGTTAGTGTTTGTATTTAATTATTTTCTGACATGTTCTGTAAAGGTATAGGCACTCCTATGAAAGTTGAAAGTTTTCAACCCAAAGAGAAAATTGTTCCTATTCCCGATGGAAGTTCCTTTTTCATCCTTGGAAAGAAAAACTGGTACATGTTAAATATTATTAAACATTATCTTGTTACTTTGGAAGCACAGCAAATGATGGTCATTAATAATAATTATTGTTCATATCTTTGACCTGAAAATGAACTTATCAATGTTCACTTAGTCTTCGAGTTGCCTGCCACAACCTCATTCATCACCAGTACTTCACCAACTTCATCCTCATCTTCATCATATTTAGTAGTTTTTCATTGGCTGCTGAAGATCCAATCAAAACTCACTCTGTCAGGAACGTTGTAAGTTCATGAACCACTACAACTAGAGGACTACATCCAGAAAGCTTGAGGGCTGGTCTGTGTGCATTCTTTTTAGATCTGTTTTAGTATATTTTAGTATAACACAAGAACATGTCAAACTCTGCCACAGTACTGTAGAGTTTAGTTGCTCTAGCACCTGCCAAAGTGTATTCCAAAGTAATATTCTATTTTCGAAGTCTTGATTATGTTTTGAGGGTGCACTACACTATGTGTTCATGCTTTATTTTTCAAAAAACGTTCTTTTTCACATTTTGCCGGTATTCTACACCGCTGTTTCCATTCTCATAAAAACATGCTGTTGAGTTCTTTGTTCTACAAAGCCCCTCCTTCAGAATTATGCTTTGGGCTTAGATTGGTTAGCTGACTTAGTGTGTTGTAATTGGCTAACCACTTAGTGCACATTGTCCTGAAATGTCAGGAAATTGACACAGAGAGGTTTGTTCAAATTCTTGGGATTGTGACAACACATGCCCAAGAAAAAGAGAGCTGTAGTTCCCTTCAGCCATTGATTGAAAGACTTTTCTGTTAAAGAAAATATTTCCCTTTGCAGTGAACTTTAAACATTGTAACTTTGCAGATATTGTTTATTCTCAAACAGCAACATTACACAAATATTAAAATTGAAAACGTGAAACGCATAATAGGACCCTCTTAAGATTCAGGTGTGTTGTAATAGGGCTAGAGATAAACTCCTGGAGATAAACCTGCTGTTCGTAATGTCTTACTCAAATTGGGATGCAAAGTTTATACTATTGCAGCGTTTCTCAACCTATGGGCTGATGAGCCCTTTGTCAGACCACTTCTGTTGGGGGCTTCCATAATGGGTTATATTTCATCTAAGTTTAATGGTGGAGTTGTCAAATATTTAGTAGTTTGCAAATTAAACTTTAGTGACCACTTACATCACAACTACACTAAGTAAGTTGGTTATGCAACCAGCCCCACGAGCTGAGTTTGACACCTGTGATTTAAACACAATTATTAATATAAATTTTTAGACACAGCCTACTAAAACCAAACACACAAACTAGCCCTCAAAAATTTGGTTTTGGTAGCTCTCCTATCCCTGCTAGATGACTTTACGCATAGAACCCAAGGATGTAGGAGGTGGAACCCAAGATCCCAAACACCGTTCTATTACCCTATAGAGAATACATTTATCATAAATGGAATTATATTTTGTGGAAAAGAAAATATATTTTGAGGATCATCATGATTTCTTTACATTGTGACCTTATTTCCCCCATTGGCATTACTGTAGTACACAAGTTAAATTACATTACTGTGTATTACATTACAGTACACTACATTACTTTAACATTACAGTACATTATATTACTCTCATGTTTATTATGTTTGCTGCTAAGAATTGGGGTAAATATCACAATGCAAAAAAACTAATAATCCCTAATTTTCTTTGTGCAAAGAGTGAGATTGTATTTTAGGTTGAAATAAGACCTTAACATGTTGAAGAAAATGACTCTTGATTTGTGTCTGTCCTGTGACAGATGCTGGGCTATGCTGATTATGTCTTCACCACTGTATTCACTATTGAGATCATGTTGAAGGTAAATCAGTGTACATCATGCACATTAGACAGGAATCACACCACTATCACATTTTTACCAGTGTAATGCATCTTTAGAGCTGTGTGCTTCTGTGCTTCTGAGGGGGTCAAAATGATCAGCTGTTTAATTGAAAGTTCATAATCAAAATATTAGTTTCGCTTCGTTTTGATTTGTTTATAAATGACCACATGTGATTTAATATGTGGCGCTGTATTAAACAAAATTCAATTTCTTTCTTTATGAATCACATATATCAATGTTTACTCCAAAAGAAAGATCATTCAAAAACAGCATTGTGGTTGATGAGTAACCATTTAAAATACATTACAAATGTACACCAAGTTTTGCCACATTCATGTGGATGGTCCCCATTAATGAAAGTGTGTGACTGTGTCTCCTCAGATGACAGTGTATGGAGCTTTCCTTCATCAAGGTTCATTCTGCAGGAACGCCTTCAACCTTCTGGACCTTCTGGTTGTCAGCGTGTCTCTTACTTCCTTCTTCTTGCAGTGAGTATCCATCCATTCATTGCTCCATTTATTTATCCATGCATCTGTCCATCCTTTCATCATTTATTCATCCACTATTTTCTCTGCTCTGCTGCACTTAGTTCGAGTGCCATTTCTGTGGTGAAGATTCTGAGGGTGCTGCGGGTGCTCAGGCCTCTTCGAGCCATCAATAGAGCAAAAGGACTCAAGGTACACATCCCACAATGCATTTCTGACTATCCCATAATGCTTTTCTCCGTCAGTACTTGTCTTCAGATGTAGTAATATCACTTAGTTGTGATATTATTATAGTGATTAAAGGAATAGTTTTCCTGAAAATACAAATTCTGTTATTTGTAACTGAATCACATTCATGTTGTTCTAAACAAGTAGGAGGTTATTGTTTCCGTGGAACACAAAAGGAGAATTTTGAAAAATATTTAGAGAGCTTTCTGAGGAGTAATGAAGAGTAAATAATAACAACATTTTGTCCATTTGTGTCCTCAGAGTGTTATTCAGTGTGTGTTTGTGGCCATCCGCACTATCGGCAACATCCTCATCGTCACCACTCTTCTGCAGTTTATGTTTGCTTGTATCGGTGTGCAGCTTTTTAAGGTACATCAAGTTAATTTTTATCTTCCTAATTTACCTATTCACACGCTTAAAACACATCCCCGGTCTTATTGTTCATGATTCATCAATAAACATTGTTCCAAAATGTAACAGCTGGCTCTACCTCTGACTGTGTACCTTCTTCTTGTGCCATTAACCAGCATTTATCAGCATTGCCATGATTGCATTTTCCTAAAGCTACAGCTAAGTGTCAAAGTGGCATTTGGCAACCTTTAAAAAACCTTTGAATTTGTTTGCTTATGATAAAGAATGCAAATTTCTGCCGAACCACAGCCATTGAGATAAATGGGTAAAGTTAACAGATAGCTTTGTCTAGGTATTATAGACCTGCTTGGTCTGAAACAGACTGAATGATGTGCCACCATTTGTTCTTGCAGGGCAGGTTCTACAGATGCATCGATGAGGCGAAACATACACCTGAAGAGTGCAAGTAGGTTGTTTGACTTACAGCTCATGTGATATTCCCCAGCAGCTGTTCTGAGACCTGTATTTGTGTGATTGTTTCAGGGGCACATTTGTGGTGTTTAAAGACGGTGATATGAACCATCCAATGGTAAAGGAGAGAGTCTGGGAGAACAGCGACTTTAACTTTGATAACGTCCTGATGGGCATGCTAGCACTCTTCACCGTCTCTACATTTGAGGGCTGGCCACAGTGAGTGGAGAAACTATCCAACCAAACATTTTAGGGTGGAGCATTTTTGTCCGACAAATATTGTGTGACAAGTGTTAATAGTTAAATATATTTTGGGGTGTAGTTGTGTAAGTGAGAAAGGTAACAGTGTTGACAGTTTTACAGTTTAATTGACATTACAAACTTTGTGCTAGAAAATAGATCTTTATAGAAAGATAATTTATGTTATGTTGATATTGGATAAAAAACGAGATTATAAGGATGATAACGTTATTATGAAATTTATTGAACAGGTCATCACATTACAAATAAACTATATTGGTAACAATTTAAGGACATAATTAAATGTAAAATTAAATGTTAAATGTAAATACTAATGTATTTTTAATAATACATTATCAGCTGAACATAAATTAAAATAAATAGAATAAATACAAAATGCTAAATACAAAAGATTTTTATGTACTTGGTTTACATAAAGTATGCATATTTTAAAGTCAGTCAGGTACAATTGCTGTATTTGCGCATAGTAAAAGCTGGTAAATTTTTTAAATGACCTGACTGTTCTAAATTTAATTCATTTTTATTTTTTATTTCACAGACTCTTGTACAAAGCCATTGATGCTAATGCTGAGAACAGAGGGCCAATTTATAACTACCGTGTAGAGATTTCCATCTTCTTCATCATCTACATTATCATCATCGCCTTCTTCATGATGAACATCTTTGTGGGTTTTGTCATCATCACCTTCCGTGAACAAGGAGAGGCTGAGTTCAAAAACTGCGAACTAAACAAAAATCAAGTTAGTCTAAATCAGTCACTTTATTACCATTACTTTAATTGACACCACTGTCTAACATTATCTCTCTCTCCTTTGCCTACAGAGGCAGTGTGTGTATTATGCACTGAAAGCACAACCAATAAAGATTTATATACCCAAAAACCCCTCTCAGCTGAAATTCTGGAGGATCATCAACTCATCTCAGTTTGAGTACATCATGTTTGTGCTCATTCTGCTCAACACACTCACACTGGCTGTGCAGGTACACACAAAAATATAACATCTAGTAACTGAGGATGTTCCCAGCCTTAAAAAATATTTAACCAAAACAAAAATCCTCACCGTCAGATTAAAGTTGCATTTTATGTAACACAAAAAGAGTTATTTGTAAGAATATTCTGACTGTCCTTTTCCAATACAATAAAAGTGGATGGGGATCAGTGGCCAAAAAAGTACCAGAGATGTCATTCATACAACTGACATGCTGTGATAGATTCTCAGCTTATGTCTTGCATCCATGATACATATAAACATGTTATGTTTGCGTAAAGTTAGAAACACAGCATGTTTATTATTATAAAAAGAAACTGCACAAAAATGTCATTGGTTTTTATTAACACGCCTGGTTTGAATATGCAGAATTGTGACAAAGACTTTCATGTCAGTTTTGTATTTAACTAACCCTTTTAACTACTCTAACCCTCATGTTCATTACTATGTTTACATGTGTGTGACCCCACAGCACTACGAGCAGTCAAAACTCTTCAACTTCGTGATGGACATCCTGAACATGATCTTCACCACACTCTTCACTGTTGAGATGATCATCAAACTTCTCGCCCTCAGACCTTATGTGAGACCAGCCACACGCTTTCTTTTCACATTCACTTCACTTTTCATTTCTCTTTAAATATCAAGATTGAATAGAAAACCATTTGAAATGCAAAGAGCCTTTAAGTACTATGTGTATGTAGGTGTGTACTATATTATCTCTCTCTTGTTTCTCTGTGCTTCGGGTTACACAGCACTATTTTATAGATGCCTGGAACTCTTTTGATGCACTGATAGTGGTGGGGAGTTTGGTGGACATCATGATTGCAGAGTTCAGTGTATGTTACTGTTTTTAAAAGCACATACAGTATCATCTACAGTAAAGTATCTACAGTACCAGTATCTACAGATTTATTAATGCTTATGCGCACATCATATTTCACTGACCCAAATCCTGAGTAAATTTAGTCAGCATGGTGTTTTGGTGCTATTATTTAAATATTATACCTTTGTCATCTAATACACACACTCAATTATAGTAATATATAGTAACATTAATTTAGTCTTACCTCTGCCTGTTTTCTACTTTCCTGTGTGCAATTTGAACTTGATGTTGCTCTCTCAGGGTGGAGGAGGTCACGGCGAGGTAAGACTCTGAAGAGTAGTAGTCATAATATAATAATAATAACACATAATAACAATGTGATGTGTAAGTACTTTTTATAATATAAAATAGATGTGTTAACCTATAAAAAAGCCTTTTAAGTCCTATTGCAAAAAAGTGCAGTGATTTGCATTCGGTTTATAAATCTATTTTTTATTTAATTTCTATATAATTCTTTGCCAATTTGGGAAGTCAAAGTTTGATAAATATACATATACTGGAGCTTAGTACTATTTACATTTCTGTTTGGTCTGTTGATCTCTTTCTCCACCTTTAAAGGGGAAAGAAGGAGAAAATGCCAAAGTGTCCATCACTTTCTTCCGTCTTTTCCGAGTAATGCGACTGGTGAAGCTGCTCAGTAAAGGTGAGGGGATTCGAACCCTCCTTTGGACATTTGTCAAATCACTACAGGTAAGAAATAAAGTTTCTACGCATTCAGAAAACATAACTTTGATTCTCAATCATTTCTTTACATCTTCCTGTTTCTCTGGCTGCCCTCAGGCCTTGCCATATGTCGGTCTGCTCATTGCAATGATCTTCTTCATCTATGGTGTGATTGGAATGCAGGTGGGTTTATCTTCCTGTGTGAATAAGTACTTTAAAACCATCTAAATCTCAGAACACTCAAAGCTTTGTTGTTTTGTCAGACATTTGGGAAGATCGCTATTGATGACAACACTGAGCTCAACCGGAACAACAACTTCCAAACCTTTTTTATGGCTGTTCTTCTGCTCTTCAGGTGAGCACACACCAGCATGTTGTATGGTTTCAAATAAAGTTTTTTTTTTGTATGTTTCATCTTTGTTGTTCTCTGTTTTATCTACTTAAAACCAAGATGTGCAACAGGGGAACAATGGCAGGAGATCATGCTGGCGGCGCTGCCGGGCCGTCAGTGCGACCCAGAGTCTGACTTTGAGCCGGGGGAGGAGTACAGCTGTGGCAGCAACCTGGCATACCTTTATTTCATCAGTTT
>JAZGTJ010004624.1:6379-30215 GCA_036877575.1 Botia almorhae
TGTTTCTGTTCAGTAGTTTTGCCCTGCCCGTGTGTGCTCGCTAGAGCTTCTGTCCTTGTTGTTTGTTTCATTGTTTTAGTGTTGTCTACCCGTCGTGTCTATTTGAGCTTTGTTTATTGTTTAGTACTTCTGTTTTGCCTTGGTTTATGTTAATTATTATTCTAGTTAATATTATTTATGTAGTAGTTAGTTCTTGTTTCTTGGAGTTTATTTAGTTTCTGATTCTAGTCGTTTAATTTGTATTTCTTTCTGTTCTTACTTTTATGTTTAAATTTGTTAAATAAAACCTTATAATTTTTACCGCTGCCTGCATTTGGGTTCTTCCTCTTTTCGCAAACCTGACAGCTTTGACATTCCGTGCATTGTTTAATAAACTTAACTACATCAGAAACCAAGGATGTCCACCAAAAGCAATTTCTGAGAAGCTCGATTGTAGCATTGATACCAGGATGACCTGAACTTGGGTGACCATGAACCAGGTTATTCACTCTTGTTCGTAGACATTAGGAAACAAACGATTTATCTGCCGGACATTCTACAGGGGGAGGATGTTGCTGATTGTAATCGTTTACCTCAGTCATGATATCCCAATTTATTGGAGCTAGTAGAATGTTCTGAGGTAAAATGGGTTCAGGATCGGGCTCCCAAAGTTGTTCCTCATCCTGACGAGACAAGGCATCAGCTTTACCATTCTTGGAGCCGGGTCGATAAGTGACAGTAAACTGGAAACGGGTAAAAAACATTGCCCATCTGGCCTGCCGTGGATTCAGTCTTTTGGCCTTACGCAAGTATTCAAGATTTTTGTGATCTGTTAAAACAATAAATGGAACTTTTGCCCCCTCTAGCCAATGTCTCCATTCCTCCAGAGCCAATTTTATCGCTAACAACTCACGGGTACCCACATCATAATTACGTTCAGCAGAATTTAACTTTCGAGGAAAGAAAGCACACAGAAACATTTTGGGTGGTGAACCCTGCCGCTGAGACAAGATGGCTCCTACCCCTGTATTAAAAGCATCTACTTCTACAATAAACTGAAGTTCAGGGTTTGGGTGTTTCAAAATGGGCGCTGATGTGGAACGCTGTTTTAGCACAGAAAAGGCTCTTTCAGCCGACGGGGACCAAACTAACTTGCCTTTAGTGTTTGTCAGTGCTGTAAGAGGAGATGCTACTGAACTAAATCCTCTAATAAATCTCCTATAAAAGTTGTCAAAACCCAGAAACCTTTGTAATTCCTTAACGGTGCGGGGTTGTGGCCAATTGATAACAGACTCGACTTTTCGCTCGTCCATAGCAACCCCTTCCTCGCTAATAATATAACCCAGAAAGGAAGTACTATTCTGATGAAACTCGCATTTCTCCAGCTTAACGTAAAGATTATGCTGTAATAGACGTTGAAGAACTGCTCTAACCTGTGAAATATGTTCCTTCATATTACGAGAGTAAATCAAAAAATCATCAATATAGACGATTACACCCAACTCAAGCATATCTCTAAATATATCATTCATAAATGCCTGAAAAACAGATGGGGCGTTAGCTAAATCAAAAGGCATGACTAGATATTCATAATGTCCTGAAGCTGTAGAAAAGGCTGTCTTCCACTTGTCACCCTTACGGATTCTAACTAAATTGTAAGCACTGCGTAAATCCAATTTTGTGAAAACCCTGGCCTGTCTTAGCTGTTCTAATCCTGAGGGCACCAAAGGTAAAGGGTAACGAAATTTAATTGTAACATCGTTGAGGCTCCGATAATCTATACATGGTCTGAGACTTCCATCTTTCTTCTTTACAAAAAAGAAACCTGCGGAAGCAGGGGAATTAGAAGGCCTAATAAAACCCTTTTTTAACTCCTCCTGAATATACTGCTTCATTGCTTCGGATTTGGGCTGAGACAATGGAAAGATTCGGCCTCTAGGGGGTTCAGAACCAGGAATTAAATCTATAGCACAGTCCACATTTCTATGAGGGGGTAACTGGGTAGCTCGTTGTTTGCTGAAAACCTCAGAAAGATCTCGATATGGTTCAGGAATGTTCTCGATTGAATCATTTACAGTCTTTATTTCTTGTGGCCGTTGACATTGTAACAAACAATTATTAAGACAATTATCTCCCCATCTTTGCAATTCACCTTTTCTCCAAGAGATCACAGGTTCATGTAATCTTAACCATGGCATTCCTAAAATGATATCATGATGTACAGATGGAATGAGGTAAAATTGAATCGTTTCTTGATGCAGAAAGCCAACCTTTAACTGTAGGGGTTGAGTTTGACACGTATTCTCTTTATTTCCTAGTGGATGTCCGTCTAGTGCTTCCACTGTAATGGCACAATGAGTGTCAGATAAAGGGATTTGGTGATGAATAGCAAAGTCGCGTGAGATAAAGTTCCCAGCCGCGCCAGAATCCACTAGAGCATAAGTCTCAATGATTTGATTTGCTGTGCTCATGGTGACTGGTAAAGTTATTGAATTCAATGTCGATGAAATATTTGAAGCAATCACCAAATGTCAATTTGATCGGGGTCTGACTGGACAGCATGCTCGCAGATGACCCGCTTGACCACAATATAAACAGAGATGATTATCCAGACGCCGAGAACGTTCCTCAGAAGAGATGTGTGAAGTGTTTAACTGCATAGGGTCCTCAGGGGCGTTATAAGAAGTAGCCTGACCGAGATTAGATCTGCGTGTGCGCAAAAGGTTGTCAATTTGAATCGTAAGTTCAATAAACTGATCTAAGTCCTTCCCCTCGTCCCGACAGGCTAACTCAGATTGTAAATCAATGTTCAGACCCTTGCGAAAAAGCTTTTGAGTGTATCCTCGACCCAGTTTGTTTGAGCTGCCAATGTGCGAAAAGAAAGCGCATATTCATCAGCGGTAGAACTTCCCTGTTTACTTTCCAATAACATATCACCCGGGTCTTTGCCTCCTGCGGGATGATCAAAAACTTCCGTAAAGCGGGTCAAAAACATGTTGAATGTAGGAAAAACATCTTGTTTATTATCCCAAACAGCTGTAGCCCATTTAAGCGCTTTACCGGTAAGTAAAGAACAAACAAACGCTATTTTACTTGACTCGGTTGGGTATAGCGCGGGCTGCTGGGACACAAACAAGGAACATTGTAACAGAAATCCTTTGCAAAGAGTAGGATCACCGTTAAATCTCTCAGGGAAAGATAATCTGGGACTCACCAAACTCGTAGCTTGACTACTTGCCTGCGGGGCAGAAGAAACGATCGGGTTAAACTCAGCGTGTCCGATCTTTGCTCCTTGAAACGCTCTCACTAATTCCTCAGTTAGTGAAGTGAGGCGATTTAGTTGTTGATTGTGGTGAGCCAGTTGTAACGCCTGAGAAGAAAGGTCCGTAGAAACTTGGGCCAAAGTTGCTGGATCCTGGTATGGCGAAGTCTTCTGTAATGACGAGTCAGAAGCGTGCGGATCCATTTGCAATAGTTTAATAGATAAAGCGTTAAACAGAATCAGGGTCGTTAAGCGGGCAAGGGTCGTAGGCAGGCGGCGAGCAAACATAAACGTTAAACAGGCAATAGGTCGACGCAGGCAGAAAACAATCATAAATCCAAAAGACAAACTAATCCAAAAAAGGCAGGCGGCAAGAATCACAGGTCAAATAACAGACAGGGTCAATAATCGAAAGGCAAGACAGATCACAATTGAAAACGCTCAGAAATGTTACCATGGGGCAAACAAGACTTCGCACTGAAACAATGAATGTCCACAGTTTATATACGTTTAGCCTAATGATCCTCAGGTGTGACTTCCGGGTCAGACTGGCAGGTGAAGGCTCATGGGAAATGTAGTTCGTTCGCGTGATCAGTATTCAGGTGAAGGTTCCCTCTGCTGCCGCGTTGGAGAGGAGGCTGGAGCCTCCACCGTAACAACTACAAATAATGTACTATAGTATTACCATATGATACCATCCCCACAAACATTTTTTAAAGAAACATTCTTTCTTACCACTGCTGTTTTGTAGGGTCCCTCCATTTTAACATTAAAATATTTATTTGTACAAAAAAATTCATATTAAAATCAATAAAACAGTTCATTTTGGTTAAACTAACCTTACGTTTTGCTGAAATATCTTTCAAATCTTTTTTAAAGCACTAAAATATATTATGCTATCATATACTATATGTATGTAATAAAAGGAATATAACATGCTAAAAGTAATATAATGATAAAACAAATGTATGTCCTTATGATAACGCAAAATGGCTGTTAATTTTTATTTTATTTTGCAAGTTTGCTTTTGCTGCACATATCAGAAGCATGCAATAAAGAACACAAACAGTGGCGGCTAGTGGGGTATTTTTCTGAGAAAGCTGAGGTGTAACGTTACTTGATCATGATCTCTAACGAAATGTCTTGGGTTACTCAGTGTAACATTGGTTCCCTAAATGAATGGAACGTGACACTGCGTCGAAGGCTGAAGGGTTGGGAGACTGTAAAAAAATCATGCATTTTAAGTCCCTAATCAATTCATTGGGGATAATTAAAGCTGGGTAGAATTATGTTTGAAATGATCTAGTGAATTAAACACTCCCAAGGTTTGTTCATATGTTTAACTAAATATCTGGGACGATAATTAAGTCTGATTATACTATAAAACATCAAAACAATACAAAAGAGGGCGGGTGTAATGCAGTGAAAAAAAATATTTTCTTTATTTTGTTGTCGTTTTAAAAATTACACTCTGTAACGTTAAATTATTGTTAAACAAAACTATCACCCGCACCTGCACCCAATCAAGGACTCCTTATAAGCACACTCACTGCACTTACTCACTGCACTCACTTACCTGCTCCAGTGTGTGCTGTCTCCAAGATCTCCTCCTGTGGTGTGTTGTGTGTGTGTGTGTGTGTGTGTGTGTGTGTGTGTGTGTGTGTGTGTGTGTGTGTGTGTGACTTACCTCCAGCTTCCATTGTCATCGTCAGCTCCCGGATAACCATCTTCAGGATCATCATCATTATTTCTGTTATTCATATATCTGGACTATATCATATCTGTTTATCAATACCTCACCTGTGCAAAAAATACGCCAGTCAGCTAAACTAACCCTGTCTGTGAGTCTGGCGTTCCGTTACAGAAGATCAGACCACCATAATGGAGCCGACAGGCATGGACCCGATCCAGGAGCTGATAGATTCATTACGCTGGGTCATCCAAACAGTTTCGTGCGGATGAATGCAATGGTTTCCAACTCCAATGCTCCATCTGCCTCGAGATGCAACCCCAATGTTTTTCTACTGAACGAGCTAAAATATGTTTTCAAAGCTAAAATTGGCAGAATCCTTATGGCAACAGAACAGACCCGCAACTCAAACATTAGAAACATTTATATGTCACTTCCGGGAAGTTTCTGGAATTCCTGCGGGTGATTCATCTATTGGTGAGAGACTATATCGACTCAACCAAGGTAAATCTATGCTTTAACCTATCAAGAATATGCTTATAGAATATGAGCATATCATATAGAATATGCTTTAGCCTTTAGAACGCTTGCTGCTTCTAGCAGATGGAATGAACAATCACTGTTAACAACTTACCGTCAAGGTTTGTATTCCTCCATTCGATTGCATCTCTCTTCATACGATGATACCATAGATTTAGAACGTTTTGATTCAACTGTCAATATGAATTGCCAACAGGATTCAAAAGTGTATGGAGGAGGAACGATATCAACATCCACCATTTTGTTACCGCCATCCAGAAAACTCCAGCCCTCCAGAACCACTATTGGAACCCATGCAACTGGACCATATTCGTCTTACTCGTCTATCTTTAGCTGAACGCCAACGTCGTCTGACCCGGGTCTGTGCATATACTGTGGAAAACCAGACATGTAATCCAAACATGTCCCATTCGCCCTCCTAGTCCTCTGGTGAGTGTTGTTTCCTCTTGTCCTATGAAAGTTTCACCACTTACTACCATTGTACAACTCATTACGGATTGTCACTGTATTTCAGTTAATGCACTCATCGACTCTGGGTCAGCCGGCTCACCAGATCGTGATCAACTCCAGCTCCAGAAAAGAATCAACGAAACCACGTACAAGATACAGTCTATAGATGAAAATTCCATTGGCATGTAAAATATATCGTGGTACCCATAAAACTACAAGTTGGTTTACTACACACAAAGGACATTTAATTATTGGTTCTGAATGGATCCACATCTGGAGTTGTACTAGGGTGCCCTTGGCTCGTTTCCCATGACCCATCCATATCATGGTCCACCGGAGAAGTCCTGAAGTGGGGTGAGAACTGTTTTGACAAATGTTTCCTGAATTTACCAAAACCCAATGTTTTTCACTCTGAACTTCCAGTGTATTCTACATCCGTTGAAAGCCCTTTGGAGAAAAGATCTACAATATACCCACTTCAGTGACGTTTTCTGTCCGTAACGAGCCTCAGCCTTACCACCACACAGACCATGGGACTATGCCATCGGATGCTTCAGTACCCAGAGGTAAAATAAATTCACTATCTCTCCCTGAACAGAAGGCCATCACTGAGGCGCTAAACCAAGGTTACATCAGAACATCTACCTCCCCTGCTGCTTCCAGTTTCTTCTTTGTGGCAAAGAAGGAGGGAGGCTTGCGGCCTTGCATTGATTATCGTGAGTTGAATAAAATAACTATTCCTTTCCAATATCCCCTTCCTCTCATCCCTACAGCATTAGAGCAGTTTCGCGGAGCCAAGATCTTCACAAAACTGGACCTCAGAAGCACTTATATCCTCAGTGAAATACAGGACGGGATGGATGAAAGACAGCTTTCATCACTCCTACCCTTTGGTCTTGTTAATGCCCCCTCCGTATTTCAGGGATATATAAATGAGGTGTTCCGGGAGTACCTAAATCGTTTTTTGATCATTTATATAGATGACATTTTAGTGTACTCCCGGAATGAAGATGAACAACATGTTTCTGAGGTCCAGACGACTCCGTGAACACCACTTATTCTTAAAGGCTGAAAAGTGTACTTTCCGTTCAATTCTTAGGGTATGATATAAGTTCTAAAGGTATTAAAATGGATGAGGGGAAGGTGGAAGCAATCAGATCTTGGCCAATTCCTACAAATGTCAAAGAACTTCAAAGATTCCTAGGTTTTTCCAATTTATATCGCTGTTTTGTCAAACTACAGTTCCATCACCTCTCCATTTGTTAAAGGGCAAGCCCAAGTCTCTGTCCTGGGATGCCAACGGCTCAGAAGCCATAAAGAAGCTACAGGAAGCCTTCACATCAGCTCCACTCCTGATTCATCTTGATCCACTTAAGCCCTTCATAGTGGAAGTCAACGCATCAATTTTAGAAGTAGGAGCTATACTATCCAAGCAGCAAGGGGAACTTCCACAACTCCATCCATGTGCTTTCTTTTCAAAGAAACTCTTCCCGGCGGAGCAAAACTATAATATTTTTAACAGAGAACTCTTAGCCATTAAGTTAGCATTGGAGGAGTGAAGACACTGGCTGGAGGGAGCCCATCACCCTTTCATTGTCTACACAGATCATCGAAATCTGGAATATCTAAGAGAGGCAAAATGACTCAACCCCAGACAAACTAGGTGGGCCCTTTTTTTACACATTTTAATTTCACCATTTCCTATCAACCTGGGAGCAAAAATACAAATGCTGATGCTTTATTCAGACTATTCTCTCCAGATGATCTACCTAGCAAATCAGATAACATTATTACTACCAGTATGATTGTCAGTCCAATACAGTGTTCCATGGACAAAGAATTTGATAACGCCAGTGTCTCCGATCCAGCTCCGCCGGAGTGTCCACCCAATCACAGATACGTTCCAAGAAACCACAGAATACATCTAATCCACATGGCACACACCTCTCTAGGTACTGGTTATCCTGGGGCCAATAGAACCCTCTCACTGCTGCAAGATCGCTTTTGGTGGCCCAACATAACAAAGGACATCAGAAGGTATGTGAGGAGATGTCAGGAGTGTGCCATATCAAGAACTCCTCGTCATCTACCAACAGGTAAACTGTTACCTCTACCCACTCCTCTGTGTCCTTGGTCACACCTGGGAGTAGACTTTATTACAGATTTGCCTGCTTCAGATGGAAATATGTGGTATTCTGGTAGCAGTAGACCGATTTTCGAAATCATGTTGGTTGATTCCCATGAAAGCACTTCCTACAGCCATGGGATCTGCAGAAGCTTTGTTTAATCGGGTATTCAGAAATTTCGGTATTCCAGAAGACATTGTTTCTAATCGAGGACCACAATTCATCTCAAGGGTGTGGAGATCTATCTTTTCTCTCGTAGGTGTGACCGTCAGTCTATTCTTTTGGATACCATCCCCAAAGCTATGGCCAAACAGAGAAAAAAATTCAGGAGATAGGCCGATTCTTACGTACCTTCTGACATGATCACCAGAACTCCTGGAACCGATTCCTCACCTGGGCTGTGTAGGCACAGAATTCCCTTAGACAACCCACCACAAATCTTACTACATTCCAGTGCATACTCGGCTATCAACCTCCATTATTACTGTGGCACTCACCACATCAACATCTTTGAAGAGCGGTAAGACAGCAACAACTCCGAGCAGACACGAAGAGTGTGTCTACACCCAGATTCAGACCCGGAAAGAAGGCATGGCTATCCACAAAAGACATAAGACTAAGAACACCCTGTAAAAAGCTGAGTCCCAGGTTCATTGGTCCTATTCCAATCATCAAACAAGTCAACCCAGTCACATACAAACTCAAACTACCACCACAGTACCGTATTCACCCCACATTCCACGTATGTCTCCTAAAACCATTCCATTCATCACTATCTCCTGTGTCCACAGAGCCTGGTCCAAGAGAGGAGCCTCCCCCTCCAGTGGTTATAGAAGATGGAACTGTCTATTCTGTTAAGGAAATCCTGAGTTCCCGGCATCGTGGTGGTAGACTGCAGTACCTTGTGGATTGGGAAGGATACAGACCTGAGGAAAGATCTTGGGTACCCAGAAATGACATCCTAGATCCCAATCTACTGACAGAATTCCACAATGCGCATCCAGAAGCACCTTCTCCCAGAGATCGAGGACGTCCACCACAACGTCAGAGTATTCGGCCCTCAGGAGCAGTCCGTGGAGGGGGGGTTCAGACTCAAAATTATATATATTCAGGTTTACATTTATATATTCAGAATTTATAACTATATATTAGAGATTCATAACTATATATTCAGATTTAAATTTATATATTCAGATTCATAACTATATGTAATAAAAAGTATATAAGCTGCAGCACGCAACTGTGGCTATTGGTGTACTCACACTAGGCAGTTTAAACCGTGCCGGAGTGCGTTTGACCACCAAAGAGCGGTTCGTTTAACTAGTGTGAGTGCTCCGAACCGTGCCCGGGCGCGGCTCGTTTAGCCGTCCCTGGCCCGCTTGGAAGAGGTGGGCCAGAGCACGGTTTAGTTGGACTCGGGCGCGGTTCACATGTAGTGTGAGCGCTAACCGTGCTAGAGCACGGAACAGGACGTGTGACGTCACATTTTTGCGACGATTCGGTGAAACTTTTCGTGCCACAAAAGCGATAGATCTATTTAACAACAGGCTGTGAGAGGGCTGTGGACCACCGCGGACCAAACTACTCAAAATTATCCACAAAGTAAACAAAGCGATGGACTCCATTGCGTTCAGCGAGAGCGCCGCTCTTCCTGTTTATCCCAAAACTGTCGTACCATAATGAAGTAGGCGTGCTCATAAGCGTGACGTAAGCGTGCTCCAGCACGAATGCTGAAACCCTATGTGAGTGCAGGCCAGAGGGGGAGTGGGGAGGGGGGACAATCGTACTGGGGCCCGGTTCAAGGCAACCGTGCCTAGTGTGAGTACACCCTATGGCACCTGATAAGCTTTATGCATCTCCGTGGTAACGGAATAACGGTTGCATTAAAAAACTGTGAAAGGGTTAAGATGTCAAAAATAAAATCGGTAATTCCTGGGCCCCCCAGCATTCTGGTGGGCCCATAGCCTCATAAACATTGCCATAACATTTGCCTTGCATACTCTGCCTCATCTTTCTATATTTTTTTAATTTTGTGGGCAATTAACCTTGCCAGGGTATATAATCACGTCTACATAAAACAATGGTTTGAAGAGGGATCTTTAAAGACAAACACACACAACTGTTATTTAAAGATAGATATAGTTGTTACCAAAAAACACTTCACTATATGCAATGTACCATGTCAGAGATTGGTTTGTCACAACAGACCTAAAGAGGCCATTAAAGTTATTTATTGTTTAAATCATATATACATCAGTTCAATTAAAAAAACAGCAGCATAGAATTTTACCACAATATCTGACTGATAACTTGAGAAAAACAGATAATCAGATTTACTGGACTATATTCCGCCGTTGCCTAATTTGGCTCATGCCCTGCCCTATGAGATCATTGGCTATGTTCATCCATATCATGTCTATAAAAGTGCAAATACTGTATCAGGTGAATTGGATTCTGCAACTGCAGTTGGGCTCAATCATCAGCATGCTTAACTTTCTTTACACACTGCTGCTTTTCCATCACCTTCATGCAAAGACAGAAACCACATTTTGCAGAATGATGGGAGACCCTAAATACCCGCTGCTATCCAAGGATGGAGATATCACTATTGGAGGACTTTTCTCAATCCACAGTGTAGAAACGTTATCTTCAGATCAGTTTACACAAAAACCTCAGCTTCTGTCATGCTCCAGGTTTGTTATGCAGATTATGTATTTATGTAAAGCTACAGATTTTTATTTTAAATGAAAATATATTTCTGCATACCAAGGAAACAAAATATATGGAACATTATGTTTTAAGTACAAGCTATATTTAAAACTTTTTAAAATGAAAAGTAAATATTAATATACTATACTGTTTAAATGTTATACTAGTTTAATGTTTCACAGTGTAAATCTGAGAGATTTTCGGATTGCTCAGACCATGACCTTTGCTATTGAGGAGATTAACAGAAGTGAAACTTTGCTTCCAAATGTTTCTATTGGCTACAAAATCTATGATAGTTGTGGTTCAAGACTGTCTTCTATAAGTGCTACTATGGCATTGATGAATGGTCAGGAGACTGCAGCAGGGTACAGATGTAATGGACAATCTCCTATACATGCTATTATAGGAGAAACAGAGTCTTCTGCCACAGTGATTCTGTCCAGATCCACAGGACCTTTTAAAATCCCAGTGGTAAGACACAATAACAGCAAAAGTTTGAGACAATTACCAGACTGATGACTGTTTCACTGTTTCCTGTGATTTCTCTTTTAGATTAGTCACTCAGCCACGTGTGAGTGTCTCAGTAATAAAAAAGATTACCCCTCTTTCTTCAGGACTATTGCTAGCGATTATTATCAAAGCAGAGCACTTGCACACATAGTAAAACATTTTGGCTGGACTTGGGTGGGAGCTGTGAACAGTGACAATGACTATGGAAACAATGGAATGGCCATATTTCTAAATGCAGCCCAGGAGGAAGGGATTTGCGTAGAGTATGCTGAGAAGTTCTACAGAACACAGCCTGAAAAACTTCACAAAGTGGTAAACATAATAAAACAAAGCACAGCAAAAGTGATTGTTGCATTTCTTACTGGCTTTGAGATGAACAATCTGGTTGAGCAACTACATTTTCAAAACATTACAGGCCTCCAAATGATTGGTGTGGAGGCATGGATAACTGCAAAGAAACTGATTACTCCAAATAGTTTTCGTGTGCTGGGAGGGTCATTGGGATTTTCAGTAAGAAAAATTTATATTGAAGGGTTTGCAGATTATGTTGTACAAGCATTTTGGGACTCAGCTTTTCCATGCTCAAACAAAGATGCGAATTCAACACAATATGCATCAAACTGTAGCAGCTTTGAGGATCTACTTGTGCTGAAAAACTACAATGAAGATGTGCCAGAACAAAGATATACAAGTAATGTCTACAAAGCAGTGTATGCTGTGGCTTATGCGCTACACAGTCTGCTCAAGTGCAAAGAACAAGAAGGTTGTGAGAAAGGCCTAACAATACAACCACAGCAGGTAAAAGAAAAACAGCTAGAGGAAATAAACACAATATGTAAAAATGCTTTAATAATAATGTTCAACTTTTTATTTTCAAGGTAGTTGGGGGTCTAAAAAATGTAAATTTCACTGTGAAGTTTGGAGATCATGTATGGTTTGACAGCACTGGTTCCACAGTAGCCCAGTACGAAGTTGTGAACTGGCAGCAAGACTCTGATGGATCAGTTCAATTTAAAGCAGTGGGTTATTATGATGCCTCACTGCCCCCTCACCAGCGCTTTGTGCTTAACACTGAAAACATAATCTGGGCTGGAGGACAACTGCAGGTATAAAAGCGATAACATGGTTGTCCTACAGAGTTTTGTTAATACTATGGGAACAGAATGTCAAAATTAAATAAAAATAAATACCTGTATTTACCAAAATAAAGGACATACGGCATTATGAGGGTCAATTAAGGGAATGCTACACTCTTTTTAAATGCCCTGTACCTGTTCTGTAAGTTCAGAGCAGAACATGTGATATCCATACACTACTGTTTTTACCATGATCAAATGGTAGCACTTATATAAAATATGAGTCCTACTCCATAACAACTGGCATTGGAAATTCAGAGCAAACATATGCAATGACATTGAATGACGTTCACAAAAAAAGAGGAGGGCATTACTGAGATATTGAGCATGGTACAATGGGTGTTTCTCAATACTTATGTGTGCATTCCTGTTTCTGTACTAGAAAATGTGGTTTTCTCACACAAAATCATAATTTGTTTAAAAGAAACTAATGTGACATGAACTATTAAAAACACAAACACTGCATTAAATCCAGATGGACAAGGAAACCATTCTGTATAATAGGCTATATTTAAAAAAATCACTTCATAGCATCTCAGACAATTAAGTCAAGATGAACAAGTTGTAAACAACACAAAAGTAACAGCAGAGGGAGTTACTGAGCAAGTAAAAAAACAAGTGGCGCATAGTTTCTATAACGACACCTATCATTTGTAATTCAAATAATTTTGTTTTGTTCCTAAGAAGTATTGGTAATACAATTACAATATAATAAAGCCCCCATTGTACATTATTAAGATGTAAAACACTGTTCTCAATAGTATTACCATATTAATTGTCAGAGTTCTAATAAATAACTGAATGTATATTTTTAATGTTTCTATGTAGAAGCCAAGGTCTGTGTGCAGTGAGAGCTGTCCTCCAGGCACTAGGAAGGCTGCACAGAAAGGAAGACCTGTCTGCTGTTATGACTGTATTCCATGTGCAGATGGTGAAATCAGTAATGAAACAGGTAAACTTAAGTCCATCACAAACTTTCAAACACGATGGGTGAACTGTTTATTTTGTTTTATTTTGCTAGTATTCAGGATGCAGTTTCTTATCAAAGGAGTTTGTAAATGATTTATCCTTTTGTTCTAACTAGTGATCACTTCCTTTCCAGATTCAAATAACTGCAAGCAGTGTCCAGGGGAATATTGGTCTAATGCTGAGAAAAATGAATGTGTGTTAAAGGCTGTAGAGTTTCTATCATTCACAGAAGTTATGGGTATAGTGCTAGTCTTTTTCTCACTGTTTGGAGTAGGAATAACTGTACTGGTGACCATCCTGTTTTACAGTAAGAAGGACACCCCCATAGTAAAAGCCAACAACTCAGAGCTGAGCTTCCTGCTGCTTTTCTCATTGACTCTGTGTTTTCTCTGTTCACTTACTTTTATTGGACGCCCCACTGAGTGGTCCTGTATGTTGCGTCACACAGCATTTGGGATCACCTTTGTCCTCTGTATCTCTTGTATTCTAGGAAAAACAATAGTAGTGTTAATGGCCTTCAAGGCCACACTTCCAGGAAGTAATGTCATGAAATGGTTCGGGCCTTCACAACAACGCCTCAGTGTTCTTGTCTTTACACTTATACAGGTTCTTATCTGTGTGCTTTGGCTAACAATATCTCCTCCTTTTCCATATAGAAATATGAAATATTACAAGGAAAAGATCATTTTTGAGTGCAGTCTGGGTTCTGCTATAGGTTTCTCTGCTGTGCTGGGTTATATTGGTCTACTGGCTGTCTTGTGCTTCATTCTGGCGTTTTTGGCTCGGACACTGCCTGATAACTTCAATGAAGCTAAATTCATCACATTCAGTATGCTCATATTCTGTGCTGTGTGGATCACATTTATTCCATCATATGTTAGTTCTCCTGGAAAATTGACGGTAGCTGTGGAGATATTTGCAATTTTAGCCTCAAGTTTTGGTTTACTTCTGTGCATATTTGCACCGAAATGTTATATTATCCTGTTTAAGCCTGAACAAAATACAAAGCAACACATGATGGGAAAAACATCATCTAAATACTATTGAAAAATAAAATATTGAAATTTTAAAATTGTCATGGTTGTTATTGTTTGTTCCCAGAAAAACTAAATTTACATATACGCATTTGGCAGACGCTTTTATCCAAAGCGACTTACAGTACATTCAAGTTATACATTTTGTCAGTATGTGTGCCCACCTGGGAAAACCAACTGGGCTTTAAGAACAGTACTTGATACTGAAGTTAATATCATATATATATTAAGGTCATATGATGCCAAGCAAGCTGCCCAGTAATCTCTGCCTTGCCCACTGAAATATATTCTGGTGCTCTATGTCAATTTTGTTATTAGTGAACAATAAAAAATAAACAACAAAAACCAAATATGTTTGTATGCACAAATTTTCTTCAATGCTTTCAAAAGTGAGTCAGACTATGTTACTATTATATAGTCTATAACATATATATTCATATTATTCTGACAAATAACATCTGAAATATTATGTTTGTGTTTGAATTATGAACCATAAGTAAAATGTAAAAATCAAGATGGCAAATATGCAAGTTATTAAAAAAAAATTTGACTTAGGGTTCAAACGTCTCCACATTATTTGTTCGTTGTAAAGAAACAAAAACCTGTCTGCTATTATGACTGCATGCCAAATGAAAAACTCCAGCCCAACTATCAAACACTCAAACAACGGTCACTGTCAAACTATTCTTTTTGTGTTAGTCTTCTATAGGATGCATAGGATATTGGTCTAATGTTGAGAAAAATGCATGTGTGTTAAAAGGCTGTAGAGTTTCAGTCATTCACAGAAGTTATGGGTATAGTGCTAGTCTCACTTCTCACTGTTTGGAGTAGGAATAACTGTATTTATAGCCATCCTGTTTTACAGTAAGAAGGACACCCCCATAGTTAAAGCCAACAACTCAGAGTTGAGCTTTCTGCTGCTCTTCTCATTGACTCTGTGTTTTCTCTGTTCACTTACTTTCATTGGTCGCCCCACTGAGTGGTCCTGTATGTTGCGTCACACAGCAATTAGGATCATTTTTGTCCTCTGTATCTCCTGTGTTCTGGGGAAAACAATAGTGGTGTTAATGGTGTTTAAGGCCACACTTCCAGGAAGTAATGTCATGAAATGGTTTGGGCCTGTAACAACAACGACGTCTGTGTGCTTTGGCTAACAATATCTCCTCCTTTTTCTTATAAAGATATGAAATACTATAAGGACAAGATCATTCTTGAGTATGGTTTGGATTCTGCTATAGGCTTTTGGCTGTGTTGGATTACATTGGTCTACTGGCTGTCTTGTTCTTCATTCTGGCTAAGATGCTGCCTGATAACTTCAATAAAGCCAAATTTAGCACATTAATTTTGCTTATATTCTGTGCTGTTTGTATCACATTTATCACATCTTATGTATGGTTAAGTAACCCTTACACACACACTTATATACACTGTTTATAAACAAGCCAACAAATTCTTACAAATGTCTTTTTAACAAAACTTTTACTCAGCGGTGAAAAAGAGCAGTGTCAGTAGACTATGCAAATCCTCCTGAATATTGTTTCTGCGTGCTATTAAGTTTGCATATATTTTTCTACAATCCTTTAGTAAATGAAAGTGGTAGCTGTGAGAGAAACAAGCTCCTCCACAGCTTTCATGTAAAAATAAGTAAATAAAACTTCATTTATCCATTTAGAGGTTATATACAAGTAGTAATATTTAGAATCTGCTTTACTGAATATTTGCCAACTCAAGTACTAGCTAGTATCGCCTGAAAGCTTCCATACTGACATTGTGTGTAAACAAAGACATAAGATTATGCCTATCAAATTCAAGTGATAAAAATAGAAACATTAAGCTGGTCTGTGACATTTAATGGTGACACATTGCAGCCTGAAAAACATGTTGCAATCTGGCACACATCCTGCCCTTTGAAGTCATTGGCTATAATCATTCATCCATATTAACTATGTGTATATAAGTCAATTACTGTATCAGGTCAAATGCATTTGACAGTCACAGTTAAACTTGATATTTGGGATGCTTATCTTTTTTTGCACGTTCCTTCTTTTCAATTACTGGTATGCAAAGGCAGAAAACACAGTTTGTCGAATGATGGGAGACCCTAAATACCCGCTGCTGTCCAAGGAGGGAGACATAACAATCGGAGGACTTTTTGCAGTGCGAACAATAGAAACACTACCTTCATTTGAATTTAGACAAAAACCTCAGGCTCTGTCATGCTCTAGGTTTGTGAAATTGAAAATTATTTAACAAAATCAACAAAAATGCAGCCGATATAACATACTGTACCCATACACTTATTTTATAATAACATAAAAGGCTTATTTTAATTAGAAGCAATATGAAAAATTTAAATATAAATAAAATATATGTACTTTCCACCTTAATAAACTGTTTAATCACTTTGTCTGTAATTAGCTTGCTGGTTTAATGTTTTCACAGTCTGAATGTAAGAGATTTTCGGATGGCTCAAACTATGACATTTACTATTGAGGAGATTAACAGAAGTGAAACGTTGCTGCCAAATGTTTCCATTGGCTACAGAATCTATGATACCTGTGCTTCAAGATTGTCTTCTATGAGTGCAACTATGGCAGTGATGAATGGTCAGGAGTTTGCAGCAGGGGACAGATGCAGTGGACAATCTCCAATACATGCTATCATAGGAGAAACAGAGTCTTCTGCCACAGTAATTCTGTCTAGAACCACAGGACCTTTTCAAATTCCAGTGGTAAGAGACAAAATACAAAAAAATACAAATAAAAGTAAAGAAGGATCAAATTACCACACCTATGACTGTTTCCCTTTTTCTATGCTTTCTTTTTCAGATAAGTCACTCAGCCACTTGCGAATGTCTCAGTAATAGGAAAGCTTATCCCTCGTTCTTCAGGACTATTGCTAGTGATTATCACCAGAGCAGAGCACTTGCATACATAGTCAAGCACTTTGGCTGGACTTGGGTGGGAGCTGTGAACAGTGACAATGACTATGGAAACAATGGAATGGCCATATTTCTGAATACAGCCCAGGAAGAGGGGATTTGTGTAGAGTATGCTGAGAAGTTCTACCGAACAGAGCATGAAAAACTTAAAAAAGTGGTAAACATAATAAAACATGGAACTGCAAAAGTGATTGTTGCATTTCTTACCAGTTTAGAAATGTACAATCTACTTGAGCAGCTAAGTATTCAGAACATTACAGGCCTCCAAATGATTGGTGTGGAGGCATGGATAACAGCAAAAGAATTAGTCACTCCAAACAGTTTAAGTGTGCTTGGGGGGTCACTGGGTTTTGCAGTACGAAAAATGGATATTGAAGGGTTTGCAGATTATGTTACACAAACCTTCTGGGAAACAGCTTTTCCGTGCTCACAGATAGATAGCAATTTATCTCGATATGCATTTAATTGCATAAGCTTTCAGGATCTACTTGGGCTGAAAAACTACAATGAAGATGTGCCTGAACAAAGATATTCAAGTAATGTCTACAAAGCAGTGTATGCTGTGGCTTATGCACTACACAGTCTGCTCAAGTGTACAAGAGAAGGCTGTGAGAAAAGCTTGACAGTACAACCACAGCAGGTAAAACTGGCAAAAGTGAGGGTAAGAGGGTAAATTTCTGTCTAATAATATGTTAAAGGTCCCTACTGATAATGCCAAATGTCTTTTCACTAGGTGGTTGAGGCTCTTAAAAAGGTAAATTTTACTGTAAAGTTTGGAGATCATGTGTGGTTTGACAGCACTGGTGCTGCAGTAGCCCAGTATGAAGTTGTGAACTGGCAGCAGGACACTGATGGATCAATCCAGTTTAAACCAGTGGGTTACTATGATGCCTCACTTCCCCCTAACCAGCGCTTTGTGCTTGACACTAAAAACATTATCTGGGCCGGAGGACAGATGGAGGTAATTGGCAATAACCTGGTTTGTTAAAAAAGGGGGGAATTGAAACAGTTTGGGACTGGAAAGGGTTTTTGCTTTTTGCTCAACCTGACAAATTAACAGCAGAGGGTGTTACTGAGCTGGTTTTGAAGTTGGTATTCTTCTTTGATACACCATTCTTCTATACCATTACTTTCAAAACATTGTCTTGTTTCCAAGAAATATTAGCAAAAACTTTATATTACAATACTTATAATAGCATTTATTGCATATTACACTTCAAATATGCAGTGTACTGAAAAATGTTGTCTAAAATTTGTCTAAAAACTATTGACATAACTAGCTAATCTTTTAGAATCTATGTAAAAAAAATTAAATACTATTTCCTATGTAGAAGCCAAGGTCTGTGTGCAGTGAGAGCTGTCCTCCAGGAACTAGGAAGGCCACACAGAAAGGAAGACCTGTCTGCTGTTATGACTGTATTCCATGTGCAGATGGAGAAATCAGTAATGAGACAGGTAAACTTCAGCCCATCTCAAAGTTTCAAAGAAAATTGGCTAGTTGCTCATTTTGTGTTATTCTCCTACTATTCAGGATGCAGTTTCTTATCAAAGGAGTTCATAATTAAATTTGGTTTTGTCTCTAACTACAGTGATCACAACTTCCTTTCCAGATTCAAATAACTGCAAGCAGTGTCCAGGGGAATACTGGTCTAATGCTGAGAAAAATGAATGTGTGCTAAAGGCTGTAGAGTTTTTGTCATTCACAGAAGTTATGGGTATAGTGCTAGTCTTTTTCTCACTGTTTGGTGTAGTCCTATCTGTACTGGTGACCATCCTGTTTTACAGTAAGAAGGACACCCCCATAGTAAAAGCTAACAACTCAGAGCTGAGCTTCCTGCTGCTCTTCTCATTGACTCTGTGTTTCCTCTGTTCACTTACTTTCATTGGTCAGCCAACTGAGTGGTCCTGTATGTTACGCCACACAGCGTTTGGGATCACTTTTGTCCTTTGTATCTCTTGTGTTCTGGGAAAAACATTAGTTGTGTTAATGGCATTCAAGGCCACACTTCCAGGAAGTAATGTCATGAAATGGTTTGGGCCTGTACAACAGAGACTCAGTGTTCTTGCCTTTACACTTATACAGGTTCTGATATGTGTGCTTTGGCTAACAATATCTCCTCCTTTTCCCTATAAAAATATGAAATATTACAAGGAGAAGATCATTCTTGAGTGCAGCCTGGGTTCTACTATAGGTTTCTCAGCTGTTTTGGGTTATATTGGTCTACTGGCTATCTTGTGCTTTATTCTGGCTTTTCTGGCTAGGACACTGCCTGATAACTTCAATGAAGCTAAATTCATCACATTTAGTATGCTCATATTCTGTGCTGTGTGGATCACATTTATTCCATCATATGTCAGTTCTCCTGGAAAATTTACTGTAGCTGTGGAGATATTTGCTATTTTAGCATCAAGCTTTGGTTTACTTTTCTGCATATTTGCACCGAAATGTTACATTATCTTGTTTAAGCCAGAACAAAATACAAAGCAACATATGATGGGAAAAACACAATCTAAGTTATACTGAGTAAAGAGTTACCATGGATATATTAACTTTACTGTGGTTTTATTTTTAATTTGAGGAGAATATATCTGAAATGATATGATTTATGAAATAAAAAGACAAACCAATTTAAACACAATATTAAAACTTTATACTTATGTATGTGATAACAAGAAACAGCTAACTAACAGCTAGATAACTTCCATACATTAAGCATAAAAGTCTGAACACTTGATTACGTGGTTTAATTTGTACATAATGCACAGTTGGATATTGCCAATCCCTTTAAACAAATCCAGTTTTATCAAAAGTTTCATTTGGCACCTTCACACGTAATGCCTTAAACATAAATTTAATCTCAAATATCTATGTAAAGGTCATATATGTGCAAAAAGTGAACAGTCACACTACACATAAATACACTTACTGCCACAACTTATTTCCTTATTGTTAAGGTTCAAAGGTCAGCAATAGATTTGACAAATGGCTAGGCATTCATAGTACAACAACCCTCATTATATTTATAGAATTGCAGAATTTGTAGTCTTATTTAATATTCAGTAGTACATTAGAATAAAATCAAAGACTAAAGTAGCACGAAGCCATTGCACGAAAATTAATCTTTTCATTTAAGAAAATCATGAGAATGTTTCACTGTTTTCTCATTGTTAGCCACCACCACAGTTGCACTAGTCAAGCTGAGGTGACAGAGGAAGAAAAAAAAGCAGCACAAATGACATGTTACAACCTGCAAAACAGGCTGATGCAATGGCTTCAGTGGCTTGTACTTGTTTACGAGCAAATGTGACAGGTATCTCCACAAACATGAATAACACAAATAACAAACACTTAAGCCTAAGTTAAAAGTGTCACAAACATGCAAAGTGGTCATGAATCAGTATGATTCGACTGAATGTTTATTGTTATTATTTAATGTAATGTAAATTAGATGTTATTAACTAAATTAAATGGTTATGTTTGGTCTCTTAAATATCACAAGTATAATTTAAAAAATATGCCAGGTCTGAATGAGGTATAAATAACAATGAAAACAACGGAATGGCCATTTCTGAATACAGCCCAGGGAGGGGGGGTTTGTGTAGAGCACTATGTGAAATTCTGCCAAACAGAGCCTGAAAAACTCAAAAAGTGATAAATATAAGCAAACAAGGAACTGCAAAAGTTATTGATGTATGTGTAGCTATACATTCAAAACAAAACAGAGAGCTGCACACCATGTCCAAGTTCTAAGGACAGATATAATAATATAATATAATATAATATAACAACTCTCAAACGTGAGAAAAGGCTTAACCTATTACACTCAAAACAGTTTCCCAAGGAGGCTCACAGGAAGCCTAACAGCTCGGAACTTCTATCCCAACTGAGCTCTAGGAAGCCAGTGGCCAAGGAGGCTCAATCAGAGCCTAACTAATCAGCTATGGGGAGCTTACGATGCATTAAGATTCCCATCAAAAGTGAACTTTCATTTCTGAATTTCTGTAATGTGTCTTTTTGTCTTTTTTGGTTTTCTGTTGTTATTTTATTTTTCATTTGTATTTTGTACCCTGTCACTTTTGTTTGTAGTCCATGTTCATGTACTTGAAGTCCTGTTATGTTCCACTAACTTCTTGTGTCCAGATGTGTTTCATTACTCTTTATACTGCGTATAAATACCTGCGTTTGCTACTGTGATTTGTTGGTCTACTGTGATCTTATGTTTGTACATACTGCTGTACCTTGTGCTGTTCTTGTTCATCCCATGGATGATGTTTCATGTTTGCAACACAACTATCATCATCTATTTTCACCATCCTGTTGAGGACTATATGGAGAACTTTATGATCTTGAGTTTTTACATGCCTTGGGGTGATGTCAAGTTTTTTTTTAGGAACAGGCTTGAAAAACATCTTGCCATCAGAGGTAACTCCCTGCTCACTCACCCGGTACATTGATCAAGTTTTGTTTCTATGGTTCATCATTTATGGTGGGCGAAACAGAGGATACTGGAGGCCAGGTGAGCTGAGGCCAATAGCAAGAGCGCCACTGCCAGTTATGTCCAGAGTGAGTGCGCCACTGCCAGTAAAGCCCATAGTGAGAGCACAGCTGTCAGTGTGGCCCAGTGTGACAAGGCCACAGCCAGCGAGGCATACATTTCTACAGTGCCCACCTTGTTACAGCCACAATGGCCATTTCTATAAAGCCTAAGCAGTACCCTGGCCACCCTGGTGCTTTCCCTAGCCCAGAGCCTGTATCCTGTCCTTGTGTATGGTCCTTATAGACCTATTATGTTACCACGCCCTCTTGTGTCCAGGTGTCTTATTACTCTGATTGCTGCTCTTGTGTATATATCTCTGTGTTTGCTACTGTAAGTTGTCAGTTATTGTTTGTGTTTATACATAATGCTGTAAATAAATGGCATTATCATAAAACCCCATCAACAGTGGGTTTAAACTTCACTTACGTTTAAAGATGAACAGCAGCATAGAAACTTTAATAGACTGACATAGCATTGCACAAAAGACATTCTTACACTTCACAAAGTAACTGTAACGGAGTCCAGCTCTCGCTTACAATATGATTAATCTTTTTTTTGTTTTTCAGCTTTAATCTGTTTATTCATAAGAGATTTTAGGTGGTTATAAATCTTTTAAATCTTATACACACAGATATCTGAAATACAAAATAATTCTCAATGTGCTGCTGTTTTTTGAATAATGCAACATGAGTGCAAGAAGCGGACCAAAGAAAATGATTCTAATCCCGAATGGATTTTCAAAATATGATAAAAGGCAGATCTTTTTCCTGTTTAATCACAAAGGCTTCTTCCCTGCCTACAAACTAACATGGCAAAGAGGACAATGTCACTCCTGTTACTGTTGCTATATGGTGCATGTTTCCCAGCCGCAGCACAAGTCTGCAGGCTGCTTAGTCAGCCTGCCCTCCCGCTACTTTCTGCAGAAAGAGACATCAACATTGGTGCGATTTTCTCAATTCATAGAAGCGTTGTACTAAAGACACATCCTTTTACATCCAAACCAGAACCAACAACATGCATCAGGTCTGTAAAAGAGTTACTTTTTGATACCATGCATTTTGAATACTGTTTAGAATGAACACTATAAAAAAAGCTTCTATAATGATAAAATGTTATGATTGTTTTTAGAATGTACTGTAACACTTGACTGGTTCTTGTTTTCACAGCTTAAACCTGCGTGAGTTTAAATTTGCTCAGACGCTGATTTTTGCCATAGAGGAAATTAATAACAGCACAGAGCTGTTCCCTGGTGTTTCTTTGGGCTATAAGATATATGATGCCTGTGGCTCTATATCTCAGGCTATCCTCTCAGGCATGGCTTTGATTAATGGCTATGAAGAGACTTTGCATGAGAAGTCCTGTTCTAGACCACCATTTGTTCATGCCATTGTTGGAGAATCAAGCTCCTCAGCTACCGTTGGCATGGCCTCTACAGTGGGCCCATTCAACATCCCTATTGTAAGAGCTCTAATTTATCTACCACATGTTGAATCAATGCATGATAAACCACTGCAGAATGCATTAAATGTGCTTTACATCACAATTGTTGTAAATATAATATGCACTGTATTAAGCACTGTGTCGATTAGACTTTGTGTATAGCAGTAAGGTATAAGATTAGGATTTGATAAAAAGGTTAATACTGTGCTTTTATTTGTTTCTGAAGATCAGCCATTTTGCCACATGTGCATGCCTGAGTGACAGAAAAAGGTTTCCGTCCTTCTTCAGAACAATACCCAGTGATTATTACCAAAGCAGAGCACTGGCTCAGCTCATCAAGCACTTTGGCTGGACTTGGGTTGGGACGCTCAGGAGTCGCAGTGATTATGGCAATAATGGTATTGCGACATTTGAGGAGGCAGCACAACAAGAGGGGATCTGTATTGAATATTCAGAGGCCGTATTTAGAACTGATTCAAAAGAGCAGCTGTTAAAGACAGTGGAAGTGATTA
>JAZGTJ010004625.1:0-30213 GCA_036877575.1 Botia almorhae
AGAAAACATGTTGTCAGCGATGATTTTGACATTTGAAGCAGTTGAGAAATAATGACATGATAACTGTTGAAGTTCAGCAGTAGAAAATGTACCGCAAACATCTGGCTGACATTTCACATGCTTTAATGGCTATTTGGTAATATATTTCCACACAGATGACTTGTATGAAATCTTATCCAGTCTGCCTGAGAGTGTGGTGTACTGCTGTCAGCCGTGCTTACATTCCCAGCCTGATGGAGAAGTCAGTGGAGCTGGATGGAAGGAGGTTCTCCAGCAGGAGCTTAGGGTGGGGTTAGAAAAAATACTGAATTGCCTGCTGAGCTCCACCCTCACCAAACACCTGGTCACCTGCAGAAGGGTGCGTGTCATCTCATGAACTTACTGTGGTGTCAATTCAAAGTTTTGGTTGACCTTTACTCTATTTCTGTAACCTTTAATGCTGTTTATATGCCAGAGTACAACTAATATTACATTTTACCAGACCAGACACTTTCATTGGGACCTTTTCATTCTAGAGAGCGTTTGCGTCTAGAATCTGCATGGGGCTTGATGAGTCATCACTGTAAACACATTTCCTGTTGCAAAGATGTGAATCATTTATCTGCTGTTGACAATTGTCGGTACACATATATGCTTAAAAAGAAAAAAAAACTTGTGCTCAAACACCTGGAAACTTTTCAATCCTTGGTCCATTTGTCTTTTTGTAGTGTTCTGCGTTGGGTTCTCCAGACACTGTGGCGGAGGCCTTGCCTGTTTGTGATCTGCGTGCTGTTAGAATGAAGTTTGAAGAAGGCTTGTACACATCCCTGGTCAGTATGTCTAGAAGCCACTCAAGTCTGTGTGGTTCTGCTGTTTGGCTCACCTTCTCAGGGGTTGACCTGAAAGTGCCTTTTTGAACACACAAAAAAAGTCAATAAAGCTAAACTATGTGGCAATAAATTCCAAGTCAGTATTAAATGTGTTGCCCAATTAAAACTGGTACCAGTAAACTGTTCTCTTCCTGGCCACACTGGATCTCAGTTCAGTTTCACTGAGAAATTTAATCATGTATTTGTATTATTTGGCTTCTTACACAGCTTATAAACTAAACAGAAACCATGACTGGGAAGGTTACCATCTCATTATTTGGTAATGCAGATGTGAGACAATATTTTTTTTAACAAAACAATGAAGAAATGCATAACTATTCCAGTACCCACATTCAAAAGGAATGATGGAACACGTGGCCAACCAGACAGACAGATGTTATTCTGCTTCTGGTACAGTGAAATATGGGTTGAAAGTACATAAATGACCCATTTGTTATTTCTGAGCATTTGTTGTCATTTCAAAACTGTGTCATGGGTAAATACAGAAGTAGATATTTTAACTTCTTGTGGTTGTGTCGAGCAGAAGTCGTTCCATGAGGATGTGGTGAAGGTGATGTGCAGTCACCTCGAGGAGGAGGAAGGTCTACTGGATGACCAAAGACCCACAGCGGCAGCCCGCGCTTACTATCTGATGGTCAGAATCTGGTGCATTTATCTGTGACATTATTCAGTCACCAAAATAACAAATACAAGTCTATCAGTCCTAAATCTGTGACATTATTCAGTCACCAAAATAACAAATACAAGTCTATCAGTCCTAAATCTGTGACATTATTCAGTCACCAAAATAACAAATACAAGTCTATCAGTCCTAAAGCGCAAAACCAGCAGTGTGTTTTGTGTTCAGAAATACATGCTGTTTGTTGCCTGTATTGCTGTACAAGACAAGACTGGTTGTAGTTACTTTTTGACTTAGCACTGCAGGCAGCTGTATTGATTAATAATATTGATTAATAATAAATGTTGATTAATAATAATGATCTCGTCACATTGCATGTAAATGACATCCAGGTATCATTGTGCCTTTTTCAAAACCTTCGTCTGATCAGATAACAAGTAGAAAAGGACACGGGTTCAGTTGGGCTGAAGTCAACCACATTGCATTGTGGGATACAGTATTCTGTGGAGTGTGCTCTCATGTACTTTGCGTTTAGCAAATTAACTGCATGGCACACCACAGCTCAAAAAGTAGAAAAATGATTTATTTTTATCAGCATAGGTGGCACAGCAAGGCGCACATGGTCTGCACTGTGTTTAATACAAATAAACGTTCTGTTTAGAGAAATGAATTTACTTCAGCATTTATTCGTTGCATTAATCTTAAATGTATATTTTTTACTGAACGTATGATTTTCTTTGTATTTGTATTTCGCCCTGTAAATAGCCTTGCTGCTGAAAAGTGTAAAAATTAAATCATTAAATTAAAATAATAATTATTTAGATATTACATTTATATTCATCTTATATAAAACTTGATATTAATATGAAGATATTACATATTATTTATGTTTTTTTAGATCTTAGAAGATGTTTACAGTTGGTTCAACAGTCAAGACACTAAAGTCTGGGATCCACGTTCCAAACATCTACCGGCGTAAGTGCACTTTGTTTTATGTGTACTGTGTTTACTGCTTTGTGTTTTATGTTTTTGTGCAAATTGTGCCATCAAAATAGCTGTTTACAGATGAATCTTTAATTTCCGCTGCTTTTGTTTTAGTGGTATGCTTCCACATGCCGTGATGCCTCCAAACTATGAACACATTTATGCACAATGGCGAGAGAGAGAAAGTTGTTGTATGACTTTGAGTGGCGCCCCGCAGCTGACTGGAGATCAGACTGATCTTGATGTGGGAGAAGAACCAGATCTTTCCACACCTTCGGCCCGTAACACTATTGAGAGTCAGTGTATGAGATCTTTACAAATGAGGCTAAAAGGTATCAGGCCATTAGAGGTGTAGAATGACAACTAGTAGTAAAGGTTATAGCTAAACATGTCCCTCTAACTTAATATTATGGTGGTTCATCTCAGGGAAAAGGGTTCGACCAGCTAAAGCAGACGTGGACACTGGTTGGGTAAAAGATGATGAGAGGCAGTGCGCCCTGTGCCAGAAACGCGGTGATGCAAAGGCCAGTGTAAGTGCTTTGAACAGTCATGACTGTAAACAGAATTTTCAGAACACTGTATTACTGTAACGTACTGAAATTGTGTTGTTGTCAGCAGAACTGAAATGTCACTGGAGGTTCTTGTGTTGTGTTCGCAGGATGCAGGGCGGCTGCTGTATCTGGGGCGGAACGAATGGGCTCACGTGAACTGCTGTATGTGGTCCGCGGAGGTGTTTGAGGAGGATGGCTCGCTCCTGCACGTCCACAGCGCTGTGGCGCGAGGTCGTCTGATGGTATGTTTTTAATCTCGTCAGTCTTGAAAAAACGCTTTCAATTACAGCTCAGTTCATTGATCTATTAAAGCTGCAGGACAAAACTTTCGCCTCTTTATCGCCATCTCTGTTTGGAACAAAATTGCAGGTTACTTTAAGTATTTTCCTTTGTGTATGTTAAAGTGAAATGAAGCCAAACTGACATTACCTGCAAAATGTGACCCGACAGCTGAAATTATAAATCGTTTATAAATCGTACCATTGTTAAACCCTTATTGAACCCTTGTTGAACTGATTTTTTTTATTTGTTTATTTTTACCCAAAAAAGTTGTGAATGTTCATTTTTCTGTTCATAGCGCTGTGAGCGATGTAACCGAACCGGCGCGACGGTGGGTTGCTGTCTGTCTTCATGCCAGAGTAACTATCACTTCATGTGTGCACGCTTCCGCAACTGTGTCTTCCAGGATGATAAGAGAGTGTTCTGCCACAAGCACCGAGACCTCATAAGTGGAAAAGTATGTTTCTGCTTTCCTTGATTATATGTTAGCTGTAGGTGCTGGTCAGTCTTTATATGTGAACTTTTTTGTGTTTCAATTACCAGCTCATCACTGGTCAAGGGTTCGAGGTGCTTCGGAGAGTTTTTGTGGATTTTGAAGGGATAAATCTTCGCAGGACGTTTTTGACTGGATTGGAGCCAGAATCCATTAATTTAATGATAGGTTTGTTTTTTGTGTCAGGTTATAAAGAGAGAATCTTACATAATAATGTTAATAGATAGATTAATGGCTACACATTATGCACATTTTAAACATAATTGTTCTTCTGTTTAGGTTCTTTACTAGTAGAAAAGCTGGGAAAGCTAAGTGAATTATCGGCTTGCCATGGAAAACTTTTCCCTGTGGGTTATGAGTAAGGAATTTTTGATATTTATATGTATATGTATATATTATCATATATACCATATATAATAGTAATGGCAATAATAATGGATGTAGCACACTTTCAGTTTGGTCCTGTTTGCACATAATCGTTCTTGTTTTCAGATGCTCTCGTTGGTATTGGAGTACTGTAAACCCTCTCCAGCGCTGCAAATATAAATTTTGTGTTAGGGATGTACGACCACCTGTTCAGGAAAAAACTGTGGAAGATCTACCTGATCAGGGAGAAAACTGTACAATCGCCCACAGTCCACGCCTCCAGTCAGGTGCTTACTATATATCATTACTGCATGTGGAGAGATGGCTTTGAAATGTTTAGATGTGATTTTAGGAACATTTTAATATTTCGTATATATTTCCATTAGAATCTGAAGCCCAGGAAGTGAATTTGACCTCTACAAACCCATCCACTGAAACAAACTCCAGCTCTGTCTTTTCCAAACCGGACCTTGGTGCCCGTCCCAAAATCCCTTCATATCCTCAGAACAGAAGACCTGCTGGAGGGTTGTCCAGACCACTGCCTTCTCCAGGTAATTCAGATAAATTCATTAGTATCACATTTATAGTGCTATTTCAAACAGTAATTATTTGAAGCCTAGAATTTTTTTCATATGACCATTGTTTATTTTTAAATATAATATTACAGGAGCTGCCCCATCCAAGCCTCATCACATCTTGACTATCAGTGATTTGGATGACACCCGACGGCCAAGACGGCATAGCCCACACTCCCAGAATAGTGAAACCCGTGGTCACATGACATCCCCTGCTCTTGGATCCTCAGCAGGCCCAGTGACATCCAGAGCAGGTGGATCCCATCACCTCAAAACCTCCCAGCCTACCTCCCCAGCTTTCCCTCTTGGTGCTACTGAAAACCTGATGACCTCCTCATCAGTTTGTGCTGTTGGTCGAAGTGCTTCCTCAGTCCAGGCTTCAGAAATATTGATGCCCCATTCTACCTCAGGACTGTTTTCACAGTCCACATGGCAAGGTGGTGTTGACGACACCCCTTGTACCAACCGAACCCTCACTTCTCCCACCCATGTCTCCACAAGACCACAACCTTTTGAATTAAATCAGCTAGACTCTGTAGAACTTCCACACAATTCTATAGTGTCACCACAAGAGGGTCCAGCAGAAAATGGTGCTTTGCCTTCAGGAGACTCTATGGATATGCAAAAAGATTTCCCTTACACTTCCTTCCACTTAGAGGCAGACCTGGCTGTGGCATCTGAGCTAAAAACAGAGCTTGAAATCGAAGAAACTGTGCTGAACGAAGGGGTAGCTATGAACTGCAGTGCGCAAATTGTAATTGAAGATGAAGAAAGCCAGGAGGACTTCTGGGACCCAGGTGAGGAGAAATCTAAAATGTCTGCCCAGAGGTTGTCTTGTAGTGTTGACCCTTGTAGAGAAGACTGGGGTAATAGTTCTTCTGATGAGGACATAGAGAACTACTTAAATTTCACTCGCACTGTGGTTACTTGCAAGACTCCAAAAGATGCCTCTCAGACACCTACATCTCCATCTTTGAGGCAGATTTCCCAACTTGATGGTGTAGATGACGGGACAGAGAGTGACACAAGTGTAGCTAATAATGATAACCAGATCATGCAGAAATTGAATCAGGCCCAAAAGCCACCCAAATCGTTTAACTCTGAACCTTATGAACAGCCAGCCAGCAATGGGCTTTGTTTAGCTTTTCCAAGTCCTGTCTCTACTATTTCATCAGTTAGTTGTCATATAGAAGAACATGTGTCCAACTCTTTTAACACTCCCTCCTCAGAAGCTGTTGTTGATTCAGATTCCTTTGGTATAACTTTACCAGAACAAGACACTTTGACTGATTTTGTTGGCCCAAAGTCTTCAAGTGCAGCATTTTCTGTATACAGTAAAGATTACCAAGCATCTAGTTTAGTTTTGGAACCAGAAACACCCCTGATCCTTGAGAGATGTGATCCACCTTCACCCAATGCAAGTTTCACAGAGCTGGTACCAGTGCAGGAAGATTCTGCTGGTGTTCTTCAGGAATCTACTACTGAGTCAAAGGAAATATACTTGGATCCTAGTAGTGGGCATTTTGTATCTTCTGCAGATGGCTGTACAGTTTACCCAAACCATGTGTCAGAAGGTATTGCTGGTGTTCTTACTTTGGGACCAGTAAATGGAGTTCAGACTTCACTAGAAAAAACTCCTGCTTCTTCCACAGAATTACCCAATTTAGCATTATCTGTTGAACCTTTATCTTCTAATTCCACTGTGCAAGTTCCTTTAGCAACATTCTCAAACCAGGCACTTTCTTCAAATGTTTCTTTGTACCCTGTCCAGACACCTGTGGCTAAGACAATCTTGCCTCCCATGGAGAGTTATAAAATCAAACTACATCCATCTACAGACTCCATGCATCCAACACCTTCAGTTCCTGGAGGGGCAATGCCATGTATTCCTTCAAAGTATTCTCAAAAAACAGAGTCAGTGCTCTCTGTGACACCAGCCAGTGGTGTTCCCCATGTGACTTCTGGGTCAGTTTCAGGTACAGTGTCTGTCCCATTGTACCCCACTTACTCACAGTCTATTGGCTCTACAACAGTTTGCGTAGTATCCTCCTCTCCCTCAATCATCTCCCAACCATCAGCTCAGTGTCAACTAATGCCTTCCGCCATGGAGCCAACCTCTGCTCCAGGTGTCTTTAATGGGTACAATACTATGCCCTTGCCAAGAGAAACTGCCCCAGGACGGACAATTTCCATAAATTTTTCAACCCCCAGATCAACAGTGGAACCTCAACAACAGATGGTTACCCAAGCATTACCAGGTCATGCTATTCTCACTGTGAAGGAATTGAGTGGACCCAATGTGGATCCCACCCCACACGTTTTACTCGTTAATCGACTCGGGCAGATTTTTGTCAGGAATCCTGAAAGCAACACCTTTCAGTTGCCAACTCCAAATTCACCTTCTTTCAACTGCGTCACCCAAATTGCCAGCCTCTTGCAAAGCAATGCCTTGTCGGCAACACTCGCTGCAGCTGGTAACTTGACCACCATTCCCACCCAAGTTCCCCAAATTGTGACCCCTTTGGTACAGACCTCCAATACCATTACCCAAATACTCACTGCCAGTACCAACGGAACAGCATCGTTACCAGCAGATGCCAAAAAGCCACGTAGGAATGCCAAAGCCTCTGGAGATGGTTACACAGCAGGAATGAAGAAACCACGGAATAAGGAGTCTTCCACACCTAGGAGAACCAAGTCTGGCTCCTTAATTAAACAATCTGCAGATCAAGTAACAACCTTCTCAGATGCGTCCAATCGACTAGACAGTGCCCAAGCTATTATAAACCAAGCTATGGCTGGTTACTATGACCCCAACAAGACCGTTTCCCATGTTGTTAGCCCCTCATCACCTCCTAACACTACACCTGCTGGCCAGACTTCAACAGTTAGTTCAGTAGTTCTACCCCAAAGTCTCATTGTTAAGCCAGAGACATTGGCCCCTCCACCGGCTGCACCAGAAGCAGCACCTCGATCAAAGCAGGTTCGCATGAAAAGGGTATCTTCTCTTTCTGACCGTATTGCCATCAAGAAATCAAAAACAGACTTTTTAGAATCCAACTGCCCTAGTGGTTTGGAAGAACCATGCAAGTCAAGCTCAGTATCAGCTAGGTAAAAACCAGTAAACCAGTAGACATTTATTGTCATTTTGTGTACTCTCAATGGAGAATCATAAATGATTTTATCCTTTCCTCACTTCAGGTATGGAGTTCGCATCAAAACACCAACTGTCAAGGGAATTCTTGATCTAGATAGGCTAAATGAAGAGCCAAACAGTGACTCTGAGAGTGCAAGGCCTGGACCTTGGGATCGTCTTTCATTGTCTCGAGGTGGAGAGAACAACAAACCCGCAATTTGGGATTCTGCTAACCGCAGTGCACAAACTTACTGGAACAAATACTCAGGCATACTCCTTTATCCTTCTATTTGGAAAATATGGTCTTTCACTGTGATTTTAGTTAAGTTATTTTTTTGTCATATTAGGGATGCTGTCTTGCTCAGATGATGAAGTGCCTCCCTCAGACAGTGATGAAGAAATTCCTCCTGGAGAGCAGCCCCACCTGCGCTTTGAGATCACCAGTGATGACGGCTTCAGTGTGGAGGCAGAAAGCATTGAAGGTATGAGCTCATGGTCATGATTTTGGCTTGACTGTTTTGGGAATCAAATAGTCCAAGTTTAACAAATACTGGCCAAGCGAAAACACCCTGTGAAAATAACATATGATGTATGTATTTGCTTATTCACGTGCTTAGGAAAGTCGCCTTTTCATTTTTATGATCCTTCAATGCTGCACTCTGCAACGTCTTAGTTATAAAAAAAATCAGTTAATGAGGAAGTACATAACAGAACACTGTTCAAAACAGTCTCTTACCTTACCTTCACAACAATACGTTTATTATAATGATTTATATTTTGAGCTGTCTGGTCAGATTTCCCAGGAAAAGTCAGTTTAGCTTAATTTGACTTCAACGTATTTAAAGAAAATTACGTAAAGTAACCTGCAATTTTATATTTCAGAGATGAGATGGCTGTAGAGAGTTACAGGCTGCAGCTTTAAACGCGCAGTAAAGTAATCTTAGGCATGACCTTAGATTAAGACATGACCTGACAAGATAAGACATGACCTATTACTTTAAAAAAAGCATGACTCTCTGTCTGGTTACAGTGGCTTGGACAGCTGTTCTGGATAGAGTCCAGGAGAGCCGTGCTATTGCTGGTCTGAGGCAGCTGTCTTTCTCTGGGATAAGTGGGGCTCGTATGATGGGAATGCTGCATGATGCTGTAGTGTACCTGGTGGAACAGCTCGAGGGGGCCAAATGCTGCCAGCGGCACACTTTCCGTTTCCATAAGCAGACCAGTCATGAGGACGATTTGCCTGTCAACCCCAGTGGATGTGCTCGCTCTGAAGTCTACCTGAGGTCAGTTCCCCTGTTTCATTGTGTCATTTAGTCAGAGAATTTATTTTCTGAGCAGATGTTAGTGAGTAGAGATGCTAGAGTGTCAGACTGGGTCTGTTAAGTGAATTAATAACTTAATAACTTATTTTTGTTTTCATAAAAACTGTTATGGACTGAAGCTTTGATTAGAGCAATTTGTTTATGTGGAAAACACAAACTAAAACAGCCGGTCACACTGTGTTGAAATCTCTTTTCTTGAGATCAAATCTCTGATCTTTTTTGTTTAAGTCATTTAGTTACCAGGTTTACCACTGTACCCTTAAACAAAGAACTTCAGTGTTTAAGTTGCTACATGACTAACAACTAATTATTTGCAACATGTGAGTTGGTATTGCAAAGTAAAGTGTCACCTAATGCTGGAAATGTCTTTCATGGTGCTTGTGGGTAACACATGCAAAGGAGGGTTTGGACAGACTATTTGTGTTTCACTATTTGTGAATTATTTTTGTCAAACTCTTCCCACCCACTCTGTGTGTTTGACAGGAAGTCAACCTTTGATATGTTCAACTTCCTGGCATCTCAGCACAGACAGCTGCCTGACACTGGCCTGTATGATGAAGAAGAGGACGAGGTTCTTCTCAAATCCACCAGGTCAGATTAGAGTTTGGGTTTTACTGAATGGATCCCCGCCATTTAGTCAAAGGTTCTTAAACCATGACATGTGCAATAAAATACCAAAGCTCAATTTAATGAGTGAAATAGTTTGGTGTGTTTGTGAATTTTACCCTGTTGCTGTTCTTCTGTCATTTCCTGCTGTGTGCATCATCTGTCCTCATGGCAATGGCGTTCAGTGATGTTCTGTTTGATGATAAACTCAGGTTGATGTGATAAATAAACTCAATGCTTTACAGGCGCGCAACAAGTTTGGAGCTACCCATGGCCATGCGCTTCAGACATCTGGAGAGAACGTCCAAGGAAGCTGTTGGTGTTTACAGGTGGGTCCCGTTCCTTCAACCCTCTAATGAGGAACTAAGTCACAGCTTTTTTTTTATCTCAGCCGCCCACATTTGTCACGTCAGTAGAAATCAAGTGCTGAACCTTCCTGCAGTCAGAACTTCTTACTAAACAGGATGGGGGGGAGTGCAGAAGGAAAACACTCGTCGTTTGTTCCTAGAACTGAGTAAAGAATTATGCCCAGTTTGTGTTCTTAAGCTTATTGTTGTCATAAAAACAGTCAGTGATTCATTTACAAAGAAGCCATTACTTGTTTGTCTGAGTACAACATGTTACAGTACGTTTTTTTAAAATAGAGTAATAAAATCAAACAATTTTCTGTCAAAAGCACATATCAAATGCTGCGTTTATTCCAGCAAGAACATTTACATAGTCTCTTGAGTCACATTTACAAATACTGAGTGTCTGGAAAGCCAGTGTGTGTATTTTTTAAATGTATAGTCTTAAAAATACGGTAATATGGTTAATGTTATTTTATTATTATTTTATTTATATTATGATAACGCGTCACATTCATTACTGTTACTGTCGTTAATGTCTCAGGTCTGCGATTCACGGACGAGGGCTTTTCTGCAAGAGGAACATTGAGGCAGGAGAGATGGTCATTGAGTATTCGGGTATCGTCATTCGGGCTGTTCTTACGGATAAACGCGAGAAGTATTATGACAGCAAGGTGAGCAGAAAAGCACCTTTTATGCTGCTTGATACACAAATAATTTATTTTGTGATCTCAAAGAAATCCATTAGATGTGTTAGTCGCTGTGACGTCGTTTGCGCTAACCACCTCTTCCCTGCGCTGTTGGTACCAGGGCATCGGATGTTATATGTTTCGCATTGACGACTTCGACGTGGTGGATGCCACAATGCACGGGAATGCAGCGCGCTTCATCAACCACTCCTGCGAGCCCAACTGCTACTCTCGAGTCATCAACGTGGAGGGTCAAAAGCACATCGTCATTTTCGCCTTGCGGAAGATCTACCGTGGGGAGGAGCTAACCTATGACTACAAGTTTCCTATTGAAGATGCTAGCAACAAACTCGGCTGCAACTGCGGCGCCAAGCGCTGCCGACGCTTCTTGAACTAAGAAGTCGTGCAAACTAAGGTCTGTCAACAGATCTGAAAGGACTCAAAAGTAGAAATGATTAAAAGATACAAAGATTTCACTCAAAAATGTTTTTTGGGGAGATGTGGAATTAAGGAAAGAAAGCCAACAATTGTTCTGAGGAGAAGAGCGATGTATACCAGATGTTTTGGAATCAGTCATGTGGCCCACCCTGTTCTCACAGTATTTCCGCCATGTGTAGTCATTCGGTCCAACAGAACCGGTGCTTCAAGAGTGAGTGAACCGAAAAGAAAAACATACCCCCTGGTGTTTAAGAAATGTTGTGGTTAGTTAAGTGTCACATCGGAAGAGCAACTGTTTTAAAAAACCTCAGTGGCATTAAGCGACTTTAATTTTTTTAGCAGTTCCAAAGCGTAACCAGATAAAAGAACAAAAGAAACGCTGGGCGGAGTTGTGGTACAGTTTGCGGCAATGCTTGCATAAATGGTTTGCTTGAAGCGCTGCTTCTCAGAGTCTTTGCAGGAGTTTTCTTAAAAGAAGGAAATTAAATGGATAAAACCCAGTAGCGAATGTTCACCGGTGCTCTTCAAAATCCAAAGCAGCACCCCTCCTCCACATTCCTGTAGACCACCTCAAAGATTCTGAATTCTAGCTCTCGACGCCTCTGCAGTTGTGTGTAAAATTTATTAGTGAGGAGACATTCAGAGACAGTGCGAAACTCTGCGTAAACATTATTAACGAATGATGTAAAGGTATAATTGAGAGCTGTTTATCTGTAGTTTGTGTTGTGTGGTTTTTCTCACTGAAGTTTTTGTGTTCCGCTGAGAAAGGCACTGCTCAGGGTAACAATGTAAGTCCCTCATCAACCCATCAGCGTTTTGTCACATTTCAGGAGCACATTGAAGCACCTAGTGTCTTTTGTCTGTAATCGTTTCCTAGCTAACGCTTGTGCTCTGAAAACCTTAGTTGATGTTTTTATAAATTCATTTTTGTTTACTTTCGAGTTTTTACAGGTTGTTGGCGTTACGTCCAGTGACGCAATCTTCATGTCGCTCGTTCGACATTTCTTGGGCTTGTGCTGTGTACTGTATAGGCGGTTTTAAAGTCTACTTCACTTGAAGGCTTTTATTGGTGCTATGTTTAACATGAGTTCAGAATAAGGGGAAAAACCAAAAGTCCTCTGTTTTATTGTCGTTTTGGAGAACAGGAAACAATACATGCTGTATTTGCTTCACGAAATAATAGCAAGCAGAACTAACTTTTTAATGAAGGCGTCTTGCTCATATCCGTTCTTAGTGTCGTCCCCATTCTGAGCTTCACGTCTACACAACCATATTTGGAGAGTATAGAAATACATATTTTTTCCTTGTTTGTGGTGAAGTAGGAGACACTACTCAAGCGCATTGTGATGACTAAACACATCCTCATCATGTCACAGCGTTAACTGTGTGATGACATCATAGATTGTTCCTGCAATAAAATCATTTTTTCTGTTTGTCACAATTGCACGTGTTCATCCGGTGATTCAGAAACTGTCTGCTGTCCTATAGATGTAGGACCGCAGAGGCAGTGTATACTGGTGAAAAATGTCTTTATTGCATTATACTGTGCAGGAGAAATATATCTATATATATTTATAGAAGAGTTATTGAAGAGTTTTCAGACAGACGGTGACCTGACACTCAGCACCTTCCAGTTCCTGCAGAAGAATCGACAGGCTGATGCCACGTGTTTATCTCTGTCTGTGCTCTGTTTGTGACCATGAGAAGCTTCTTCAGGGTTTTTTGTTTGCTCTTTTTAACATGTCTTTCTTTGTTGAACTTGAACAATGAGGATGAGTTCTTGCAACGTGGCCTTTTCAAAAGAGCCGATGTTTTGAGCCAGCTGTTTTTAAAAACCATCTTATTTGGCAAATTTATTTCACTAAATGAGGGAAGTGTTTATTAAAGCTCACTTCCTGTGATTGCCCCTCCCCCAAACCCCCACCACAATGTTTTCTGCTTTTTTTTTCCAGGGGAGGAAGCTAAAAGTTTAAAGAATCTCAAATTTTAATCAGACCTCCCAGACTTGCGAGGGTTGTACCTCTAGCTGTTCAAACTCGAGTGATACTAATGCAAAACTAGTTGAGAACATTGGCTGGTCAGTGCTGTCATGCAGAGATAGTTCCGTGCAATGAAGGAGCATTCGTCAGGTCCTACCGGAGTGAAATGGGAAAAATCTGTCTGTTCCTGTGTAGGTTATTTTAAAAACATTGTTGAAAAACTTCAAAATGAATCTGTGTGTATTTGCTACCTTGTACAAATGAACCCTAAGTTTGTAAATAGTTGTATACATATTTCTAAACCTGTTAAATTTTTCTATGCACTTTTTTTATTTATAATGTTTTTTGCTTAATAAAGATGTACAATGTTTGAACAAAGATTTATTGCTTTTTATCCTGAACATACAAAAGCACAAATTGTTTGAATAATTTTCACCAATAATAACTCAATATATCAATTAAAAACTGAAAGTGTTTGGTGAACAAATCTTAAAATGAGCATTAGCGTGTTTTTAATATTTAGTAGTATGTGTTCCTGCAATGATAAAATTATTGTTGCATAGAATACATAGAATACTGTTGTACAAAGAATACTTGTTACATAGAATACTGAATAAAAACTTTTAAAAAACGATACTGTTACTAAACATACAGTTTTTATTAACAAACAGTACATTCTTTTAAATTCATTTAATCATAGTGTAGTATTTTGTTGTTAAGTTTGGATTTAAACCAAATTGCCTAGCGGCGCGTTGTACACTTCCTGTTTTTCTTGGATTTTGTCAGTTAATACTGGAGTTAACTGTGCAAACAGGTAATATAGAGCAGTTGTTGTGTTTTTGTATTCTTGTACTTAACTGTCTACAGCAGCAGGTAATTTTGCTAAAACTTCTACGGCATCATTGCGTCCTATACCAGTCAACAGCCCAGCGAGGTGGCCCACAGTCCAGTTCGGATTCTTAGTGACAACACCTTCCAGAACGGCAACCAGAGGGCTTTTGTGGTCCTTCATGGAGTAAGCGTAATTGATCCAGGCAAAGGAAAATGAGCATTGAGCAGCAAGATGGCGTGTGTTCCTCACAGTGCTGGTGTCTGGATCCAACAGCAAGATAAGTTCTTCAAGAACATCCAGGTTGTTTAGTACTGCACTCAGAGGAGCGACCTGGATCTCAGGAGCTACAGAAATGGAAAAGTAACATGACAAGTAAATGTTTCCTTGGGAAGACTGTTCTGGAGGTCATGCAGAGCTGAGCTTAACTACATCTGTAGGTGTTCCTGTAGCTCAGTTGGTAGAGCATTGCGTTAGTGGCTGTGGGTTTGATTCCCGGGGAACACACCAACTCACAAAATGTATAACTTGAATGTACTGTACGTCACTTTGGATAAAAGCCAAGTGCGTAAATGTAAATGAAGATAATAAAACTGATGCTAACGATGTCTGGAAAATTGTGTTAAAGAACAGCCTTGTTATTTACCCACCCAACACCTTATATGAAGAGCCAGTCATGTGATGCGTCACACTGTTCTCTTTCATTTGGCTGTATGAGGCAGATTGAAAGCTGTTTTTTGCCAGGATTTCCTCACTTTCTCCACTGCTTTGTTTTTTAAGATCTGTTGACAGGAGACATCCTGTTATTTTAACCTTGAACACACGGTCTCCAGTATCGGTTTTACTCCTCTCAGCATGATAAACAGAGACAGACGTATTTTAACATAAAATATACATAAAAAATACACCCTCCACCTCAGAAATGTAAATTGTGATGTTTAAACGGGAAATGTCGTATAAAGAGAAGAATGATGTTTCTGAAGCCTTTCATCCTGTCAGAGTCAAGCGTTCATTGAACCAACATCAATATTTATATGACCACGTCAGCCCACTGTAAGTTTGTTTTGTCTGTGACCGACCTTTAGTGCAACATTTGTTCTTCTTTCTCTGGATGAACAACAGACAAAGCAAAATGAGGATGGATACAATCCCCACACACACCCAGATCCCTGCAAAAATACAAGACCAAATATAGAAACAAGCGTTTGAACAACCTCATTTCAAATCCAAAAGAATCTTCCACAGTGTATATAAAATGAATCTCGACTACAGAGACACAATGATGAGAGAGAGATAAAAACAAACTCTAGTCACTACCTGTCAGATTCATGAGATTTGAATGAGAGCTATTAAATGTTCTGTTCTGCTCAGGGATGGGGACAGTCGTGACGAGAGATGTTGTGCTCTCAGATGGACCCTCAGTCTGATCAAACAGTTTACAAAGTCATTTGATTACTGACATATGTTTCATTTCTGGCTTGATGTATTTTTGAGAAAACACCAGCACATGGTATTTTAAGTTTGCTGTAACTAAAACGTGTACATTAAACTTTCTTACTACAGTCTGTCCTTCTGTGGTCATCCATGTGGTCTTCGCTGTGGTCATCGCTGTAGTCATCGCTGTAGTCATCGCTGTAGTCATCGCTGTAGTCATCGCTGTGGTCTTCACTGTGGTCATCACTGGCTGATCAATGCAACGTCCATTTAAACCGAGTTGCCTTCACAAAGATGAGGAAAGAACAATAAAAATCAAGTAAAACAGACAAAACATCCTAAGTAGGTTTGTGGGCTTAAATGTGAACACATTATAAGGTTTATTATGAAAATGTAGTTTCATGACGGACCTGCTCATTTTTTAAAGTATTTCTGTTACACTTCACAAGGCTCATTAGTTAACCACCTTAATTGACATGAACTAATAATTAATAATACTTTTACAGCATTTATAAATCTTGATGTTAAGTTTAACCTGTGCCGACTCATTTTTAAATCAAGCGTTGTGTCTGTTAACATTAGTTAAAGCACGATTAATTAACATAACAAAACAGTGAACCGTAAATGTATTTAACTAACTTTAACAATGACTAATAAGTGCTGTCAAATACATTGCATGTTACATGTTAACGAATGGTGTCTTATTGTTAAGTTTTGCATGATTTCCTCCGCTTGCATTGCAAACGCAGCGCACCCGTCTCTGCAGCAGACGCTGTCTGACTCCGTACTGCAGGGAGATGCGGTCAGCTGCGGGGACAGACACGCGGTGCATTTCTGACATTTAACAGACGATCCGTCGTTAAATGTCCCCTCGTTGCATCTTCTGTAAACACTGAGCCGCGGGTTTCCCCGATCATCCAGCCCGCAATTCGGATTGAATTCGTATCCTGCAGCAGAATGTGAAACAGAACCGAAGTGATTCCTAAATCTATATAATATATATAACAGAATGGAGTCCATTTAAAAGCAAACAGAACTTACCCTTTCTAATCGGATATTTAGTCTTACATGGCTGACATGTATATTGAGCAGTCAGATATTTGTCCTCTGAACAAACGCTTGCAGACATTCTGTCACAGCGACACAGGACTGAAGCGGACCGAAGTGAACTCAGTTAAACTCAGTCCTCAGTTTTGTTAGATGGGGAGGAGCTGAGCCACGTCTTTGTTTTACTTACACAAAGAAACACAAGGTTATTCACCCATTGAAAACTATTCAAAATTCGTTTGTTTAGTTCACTTCACTCACACTAGTCAACAATTTGCAAGATGGAATAAGCAACGTTACATAAACACATGCCTGTGTGACGGACGCCACCGGTTTGTTTGCAATCATAATAATTGTGTATCATTTTTTACTGGCACTACAGGACTTAATACCAGCGTATTGTCACAGCATAATAATTTTTTTTTTATAATTATATTTATTGCATTTTCATTATAATACAAAAATAACAAGACATCATCATACAGCAACAAAAACAAAACAAAAACAAAAAACACAAATAGCTCAGACTTTAAATAACCCAGGATTACCTCATATAAAACAGATAAAAAGTTAAATGTCTAAAGAGTTATACAACTACAACATTCCTTGTATAATAGGACGAAGATGAGGTTCCAAATAGTCAAGATATGGGGTCCAGACTTTATAAAACTGGCCAGCATAATAAATTAAATGTCACATAAACACATGCAAACAAATAATAATTCTAGGAATTATAGTAATAAAAACGTCATATTTTAGGCATAAAACTGCCAGTTAGCGTGGGGAAAAGATGTTATGGGGTTTTAAGATAAATAAATAAAAATATAACAGAAAATGAATCTTGATCACGTCACAGAAACGCGGCTCCCAGTGTGTTATAATGGAGCGTGACGCCAGCTTGTGGTCATAGTGAAAATTACCACTGTACAAAACATTCATTTATATTCATATTTTTAAATGTTATATTTTCTCTCATCATTTGACAACTTTCTGTTTGATCAGAAATGAAGTGCCAAGTACATCTTTCACAATATTACGAACACAGACTGACCTTCCGTGAGATTTTGACTCCCATGTCCCTCATAAAATCAATAAAATGGCGATTCAATAAAATTACCCAGAAACGTGTTTAAATTATAATGCTTTTATTAAAGAATATACACACTATGTAAATGTTCATGCATAGTGAGTGCTCTTATAAATGGAACAAATTTAATCAGCTCAATAAATAATTTTCTATTTAACTGCAATAATACTTCAAGTTACAACATGGACAATTTTTGCTACCAGCTACAGTATACTGTATAAGTCATCACACATTTTATATATGTATTTTACCAGATTTATAAATGTTGAAACTTTTTTACACGTCACAAACTCAAGAACTCCAGCATCCCTCCACAGGCAGCTGGCGTCAGAGGTCAGGTGTGGCTGTTATACAGATATGTGCTGCTCAGGCTCCAGTCTGGAGGGAAGTCTCGGCTGGGGTGGTTCTTCACATGCTTCTGCATGGCTGCCAGGCTGCTGCAGAACTCCAGACACAGGGTGCACTGGTACGGCGTGGCACCGCCATGCGTTCGCAGGTGCTTAATCATGGCCGAGTAGTCACGTGATCGCTGGCCACACAGCCGACACTCGAACGGTTTCTCGCCTGTACGATTAAGAGTGAGATTAAGAGTGAGATTAAGAGTGAGATTAAGAGTGAGATTAAGAGTGAGATTAAGAGCGAGATTAAGAGTGAGATTAAGAGCGAGATTAAGAGTGAGATTAAGTGTAAGATTAAGAGTGAGATTAAGAGCAGTTTTTCAGAGCACTCTTGTAATAAGTGCAAACAGTGCACATTGTAGATAAATCAGACCTCACCTCAATATGTGGATTGACCAGTTTTTCTGAATGTGGAGAAATCGTAATAATTATTTTATTATTGTGTAATATAATTGTGTAAGATGTACCTGTGTGAACTCGGTGATGTGTGTCCAGCTGGTGTTTAAGACTGAATCTTTTGCTACACTCTTTACACTGGTACGGCTTCTCTCCGCCGAGACCCTTACTGAGTGAACGCAGGGATCTTCCACCTCTTCCTCCTCGCCCACAAAACTTACACCTGAAGATCAGCTCACCCGAACCTGCCGGAAAAACAATAAACACAGAGGGGGAGCGTGAGCTAAACTTGTGCCACAAGATTTAACACCTTATAACACAATTAGCGTGTGACTTTTATAAACTTCAGCAGCTACACTTCTAATAAACCTGTAATAGAAATAAAGACCTAGAGGCTAAACCTCTCGGCACTTTATGATGATCACTTTGTCTCAGGTCAAAGGAATTTAGAGAACGGAGGATAATTTTAATCTGATGGTGGTCACACCTTTTGTGCCTCACATGCTAAAATGGGTTTAAATTTATCCAGGTGTTGTTTAAAGGTGTTGATGACGATTGTTCCATCCTGCTTCAACATCACTAAACCACAATTTACAAAAGTGGAAATGGACTTAATAATAAAAATAATCATTAGCTAAGCTAGCTGTAGTCACAGGAATAAAGAAGAATGCACAATACATAAATACACTGGGGTAACATACAGTGGGGTGCAAAGGTCAGAGGTTATCAGTGAAAATGCGTTTGCTTTCATTCTAAATGTTTAATCACGAACTACAAGTGTAACAATTTATGTAATGAAATATTTTTCATTTACAGAAAAATGTCTGTCAGTTTGGGTGATACAGATATGAACTTGGTATATGAGGTTCTAACTGTGCTTTAATTGTGTAACTATTGACCAATCAGCATCCAGGACTGGAACTAACAAACAGCAGTTTGGGCATCATGAATTCCTACTATGACTGAGAATTGTGTACATGTCATGATGGAAATGCAACATTTTGGACTGGATGTTGAGAGATTTTTCCTATCCAACATTTTAAGACTGTTTTACTGCAAGATGCATTTTCTGAGTGTCTTTAGGACATTTTTATTTCATTTGTTAAATAATCTGATGTTCTTGTTTATTATTTATAAGGACAAGATATGATACAATGGATGAAAAGTGATGCATGGTCAAAAAATATGATGACACTTAAAGTGTTTGTCAGCATGCAGCCGAGGGGCCCGATTTCAGATCAACACATCCTGTGGCAGCTCTCTCTCTCTCTCTCTCTCTTACTCTCACTCTCTCTCTGATGTGTGGCCTAGTTTATAGCTCTCCCTGTCCACACACACACACACACACACACACACACACACACACACACACACACACACCACATCCTACCGTGTACAGCTTAAAATGTGAAAATAATGCTTAGTTGACACATTCTGTTGTGTCACTAATTTGACACTGTTGTTTCAAATTAGTTGACACAAATTTTTGACAATCACGTGGACACACACAGACTTGTGTAACTTTACACTTGTGAGTGTGCTGAAACAGAAGCAAACACACACGACCACATAGAAGCACAGCACACAAAGGGTGCACGTGTATGTACAAATATACACCCACGCATTCCCACACACACACAAACTCAACGCAGTACATTGTTTCTGTAGAAACATTCGCTTTGCTACCGTTTAATTTTTCGTGCCTGACAGTTAAAAACAACGGAGGATTCAAGCTGTCAGATGGATTTGTCGCACAGAAGAAAGGTAAAAGATTTTAGGACATGTGTGGCGGTCATAAAATACTAAGCATGTCCTTGTGTCATCTGAAACACTGCTAAATAATGTTTGTTTAATTCTAATAACTATTTATTTTCAGTTTACGTGAGACACTGCATGAAATGCATTTTTATTTAAAAGTCATTTGTTGCAAAAGTGATTAAAGAGATCGGTTAAAACAAACACTTGTATGCGTTTGTCAAGCACCAAAACAGATGCATATGATAAATCAATTGTTATATATTCTCACCGTCATAACAATGTGTTCATATCACTCAACTTAAAATGATATGCGCGCACACACGCACGGAAGTCGACGCTTCTCTTCTGGTACTGTATACAGACCACCATGAAGCAGAGCGCTGCTCTTAAAGCCACAGCTCTCTCTCACAGATCACAGCTCTGTTTCACAGGCTCGGGGTCATGAGTTCTGCTCTCCTTCATTTCCCAGACAGCATGACATCAACTGCGACGTGTTTACTGTGACTCTCAGCATGTGTAATATTATGATCTACACAGCATCGGTACAGTACAGTATCTGTACAGTACAGTATCTGTACAGCACAGGCACAAATACAACATGAAGTTTAAGATGTGAGATGAACAACACAGTGTGGTTATTCTGTTATTCTTGTTAACCTGGTCATAATGGTTTAAAATAACTGTTAAACTGATTAACACCAAAGCTTCATTGTTCAATATGTTTTATATCTAATGTAATAAAACAAGCTTTTCAAAGTGACGTGAGTGTGGGTGAGTGTATACTTTAAATTATACATGCTCACTGTTCAGCAAAAAGAGTCTAAAATCTATCTTTAAATATCAATGATATTACAAACCTGGCCGCCTCTGAAATGCTTGATTAGATACATTTGCATTAAAAAAAAGCTACTGTCTATAATCTATTAATTTCTACTGTCTATAATCTACCAATTTCTACTGTATATAATCTGTCCATTTCTACTGTACATATCCTGTCCATTTCTTCTGTATATAATCTGTCCATTTCTACTGTCTATAATCTATCTATTTCTACTGTATATAATCTGTCCATTTCTACTGTCTGTAATCTATTAATTTCTACTGTCTATAATCTATCTATTTCTACTGTATATAATCTGTCCATTTCTACTGTCTGTAATCTATTCATTTCTACTGTATACAATACAAGCAGTACTACACCTTCTACTACTATACAAGCAGTCAAGCATGCATGTTTGTTTAAACACTTGCGCACACACATGCATGTATGCGCATATGTGCATGCAGGCAACATGTTACCTGCGGGTGATGACCCAGTCAGCGACCTCCAGGGGTTTTCCAGGGCCGGTTTACCGCAGTATCTGCAACACATCTCCTGCTCCTCTCGCACCTTCAGCTTCCTGTGGAAAATGTTGTCATGTTAATTCTTATTCACAGGTGTCCATATTTTCTGTGCATAACTAAAACAGCCTTCGATATGAGTCAGTGAGTGTTATTGAACCAGTTGTTTGATCTGGTCAGCTCACACCCTCAGCTTGGTCGCACCTTTGGTGCTGCATTTGCACACGTTTTGAAGTTCTGCTGAAATTTGACAAACCACAGATGATTCTGACCAGCAGGTGAAGGTCAGTTAGAATCACACGTACTCATGCAGGTTTTTCCTGCTCTTTAACACCTCACACTGCATGCAAGATCTTGCTTGATGAGATTTTGAAATCATCAGTTTGTTAAAACATAATTTACATTTCTAAAATTATGACTATGTACACATACACATAGATATATATGTCTAAACTGTACATACATACACATGCATGCATATGTACATACACACACACACACACAGTCATATACAAACTTCACTACACACACACACACACACGCACAGTCATATACAAACTGCACTACACACACACACACACACACACACACACACAATGACACTTACATCAGCTCCTCTTGTCTGAAACAGCACCAACACCTGCAGGAAAAGAAGCTTTGTGCAGGCAGCAGGAAACAAAGCAAGCAGATGATGGTTTCCTCTGCCAGAAGAACACAACCTGCAGTACATCTCCAGTTTGAAGGACAGTAAATCTGATTGCGTGTGCTATCCAAACTGTTATCTCCAAAAAGAACAGCATCATGCTCACCATAACATTCTCAATAAAGTCTAGTGGTGCCCAATGCGTTTACACAAAGAACATTCATAGATATCTGATCATGTTGAGTGTGACGCATCCAGTATTGTGTTAACCATGAAATGTGATGTTTTCTAATCTCACCTCATGTGAGAGTTTCGTACTGTTTGTCTGCATGTATCTGCTGATAAAGGTACATTTGCTCTCAGTGGCTTTAGTTTAGAATATACTAAGTGAAAGCAGAATACAGATCTCGGTTTGCAGCAGCTGTGTGTGCGTGCGTGTGCGTGCGTGTGTGTGCGTGTGTGTGTGGAACAGCTTCTGCCTAAAAATAAGACAGAAGTAGACAATCCTTCTGTGAGGGAGGATGACTGACAGGTTTCAGGTTTGCTGTTTGTTAAATTGGGGACAATTTGGGGACTTCCCTTAAGTTTCGGGTCTCAGAGTAAAGTGTTCCAAAACACTCCAGTATTTCCTGTGAATACTTCATGTCTTCTATACAAGCTCAAATGACAAGAAATGAAGTAGCTTTAAATAGTTCAGTGACTGTTATAACTGTTATCTGCCTCTAACACATCATATTACAGAGGTGTGCATTTGTTCCCCTAATTTTAACGGAGTCTGTTGTAAGGTAATTGATGTAGGTGGAGCAGGGGCTGCCTGAGGAAAATGTGTCTGATGGAAAGTACAGAGAGAGGAGCATCACACACAGACACACGCATGCACACACACCCGCACACACACACAGACACACAAACACCCGCACATGCACACAGACACGCACACACGCATGCACACAGACACACGCATACACACACACCCGCACACACACACAGACACACAAACACCCGCGCATGCACACAGACACGCACACACGCATGCACACAGACACACGCATACACACACACCCACGCATGCACACAGACGCACACACACTCATGCAGGCTTACAAACAAGTTCATTAATAATTAATGGCACAGATAAGGCCAATAAAACATAAAATAATCTTAAATGAGTAGAACACATCTTTGCATTTGTTATTGTTGCACTGAAATATAAAATTAACATCATTTTAAACTCATTTTTGATCTTTTTTTGTTTAATTGCAGTTTCGGATTGAATCTTATTTCAGGTCACACTGTCTCACTGAACTTCATACCGTCATGACCAGTCTTGTTCTACTCTAAAAGCAAAATATACATTAAAAATAATGAACATGTACATCATAGTAAACTTCACTAATAATTTAGGTTTTAAATATTTCTTCCAGCAAGTTAACTGAAGTAAAAGCATGCTTGGGTTAAAAACAGTAAAACATAAGCGAGGTTAGATTTTAGCGTGTGCGCTTTTGGTTATGTCTGCATGCGATTGGTGAAAAACTAGTTAACCAGGCTAAAGGTGTTGACGGCTTCCTGTTTAAAATAACATTATATGATTTTTGTTTTAATATACTGACAATAAAAACAGTCCAATGACTCAAATCTTATATTAATTAATAATATACAAATGTTCTTAGAAATTGTCAAATTTTCAGTTGTTAAAAAAGAGAATAAATTAATAAATTAGGAAATCCCGTAATGGCACTTTTGACTTCCCACAAAGTTTATGAAATAAAAATAATGTTCTTTAGTACTTAAATGTTAGTATTAAACCAAATAACCAAAACAAAGTTTAACCAACTTTTTCTAGTTCCACAATTCTTATTTTCAGTTAGGACAATAATGGAACCGACACACCGCACAATTAAACTAAGTTTCATTTTCACATAGAGAGGAATAAGATTTAAATGAATCTTCTAAATGATGTGTGCTGATGAACGCACCTCTCTTGTTCCTCAGGCACGGATCCTGTTAAAGCTGCATTCACAGACGAGGTCTTCCCCCTCACACCCTGCATGAAGAGGCTGTCTTGAGTCAGTGGAGGAGAGGGTACGAGGCTGTGATAAGGCTGAAACAGCCCTGAGTAACCCATGAATGAAGAGGGGACCTGGGCATTGAGCGAGCGGTAGAGGACAGGGTACATGGATGTGTGGTAGGGATACGCCAGCAGGTGCTGGGAAGCACGAAGAGGGTGAAGAGCCATGAATTCTCTGCCGTTGAAGGCCATGTTTTGAGGCGGGTTAACTGAAGGCCAGCAGAGGCGTGGAGAAGGAGACAGAGGTGTGGAAGAAATGGAGATCTCTCTGGAGGAGAGAGGCTGAGGAGACACAGAAGAGCAACTTGAAGAACTTTGATCTTCAAGGTGATCTTCATCCAATGGGTGACTTTTAATGGTGGAATGAGTGTCCCCATACAGTTTCTTATTGTGGAGTAAAATTAGTTTTTGTTCAGTGGAGGTCACTGGTGACTCGAGTTCTGCTTGACACTGTTCTATCAAAGATTCCACCTCCAGATACTCAGCACCCCTCAGGAGTTCTTCAAGGTCACCTCTTGGCACCTCCACCGATTCACTGTACACATAGTCCAGGATCTGCTTGAAGGTGTGAGGAGAGATGTTTTCTATAGCACAGCTGTATCCTGGTGCTGGACTGTGTTGGTTTGTTAACTGACGCCACAGTCTCTTGCTAGCCAAAGCTAGTATTAGCGCATGGGCTTTGAATGAACGGCCCTCCACGGTGAGCAGCGTGTCACAGAGGGTCCCCGTCCTGCGGAGCTGCTCCATCTGAGGGAAGAATGGTACGTGCTGGGGGTTACGGATGCGAATCATCTTTGCTTAGTGAGGCAGATGGGAAAATTCAAATGATGTCAAGCCGAGAAATCTCATTTCAGCCTTTGGAGGAAAAAAACAGATTCAGTTTAGCATGGAAACAGTGAGAACAGAGTAATCCCTTTAAATGATGCCCAACTAGGTGACTGTTTTGCATAAAGGTAATCACTTGAATTATAATGTGAATGTTAATAATCTGTTTTGTTGTCGCTAAAGGTTCTTATTGATGAGACATAAAGACATGAAAAGGTTGGAAATACTGTCTGACACTGAAACTGTTGAAAGAAATTAATGTTTTACTTTATAGACATAAAACTTTCACATTCAAAAAGACTACATCTAAAAACTATTAAAAAGCTATTAAACCTTTTAAAAAATTATATAACAGTAAAAACTACAACACTCAAAATATCAAAAGCTATAACTACAGTAAAAACAGCAAATATTTCTAATATTTTACATGATTGGAGAACTACAAAGCGTGTTAAAATCACTTGACATATGAACTAATAGACTCTTACATTAACAGACTAATACATATTCATGAGTTAAAATTATTAAACACAACTGTAAGATAATATTTAGGAGCTCGTATATGATCAACTTCAAATGAAAATCCTGAAAATTCAATTACACAATCAGAGAGAAGAACACTCGTCAAATTTAAATCAACTGTTTTCTCACGGTCATTCTTGTGGTACAGCAGACAGATGGCATTTATCTCAAAGTGTTCATTGATAAGACTGTTTCTCACAAATCAACATCATCAGGATCATTGAATCTTAACCCGTATCACAGGCTCAGTATCAAACGTGACATGAGTGTCTTAAACAGCTTGTGTTGCACCAAATAAAGAGCAAATAACTTTCTCAAAACCAAGTAATAACGTTAATACAATGTCTAAAAAACTGGATGTTTCGAACATGTAAAAATAACAAATAACATATACAAAAAGCATAAAAATACAAAGTAACATTTTTATTACTTTCAAATAGAAGGAAATGGAAAATGTTTCAGAGTTTGGAAAAAAAATCACATTTTCTGAACACATCAAAGGTCACGACACCTCTAACCCACTTTCAGCCATCAGACAATCTAATTTACACAATGAAAGTTTGCTCATGTTTAATCATCTGTCTCTGAAAACATTCTCACCCATGAACTAGAATCACACCGTCTGGGTACAGCAGAGAGCGCAGGCGGCTGCGGCTGCGCATGTCAGGCACTGAGGGCCTTTCACATTTTGCATCATCTTTGAAATTCTGCTGTAATGAAGCCACAGACCTCCTCAGAATGTGAATCTGTGACTAATGCCGGTACACTAAAACTTTAGGTTTGTTTGATCAACAACAACAGTATCAAAGCCGTACAGTAGGTTGGTTCAGATACACATCTACTGTAGTTGCATTGTGATGTGGTGTCTGGTGTCGTCTGAACGTAGAAGATCTCACTCTGAGAGGAACTCAGACGTCTGATTCCATCATCAAAATAGTCCACCTTAAAAAACCAAAACCGCCACACTTCAGTCCCCACAAAGAACCCAGCTAACAAAGAACGTTCTCAAAATGTTGGCTCACAGTCTCTGAAAGTTCTCTTAACGTTAGGAAAAGCTCTTGCAGTAATGTTAGCAGAATGTTTTTGTAATGTTACTCTTTAGTAGTTAGTGGACTGAAATAGCACATGGGTCCTTCAGTAAAATGAGCTGTAGATCATTTCAAATGCAAATGTCTGTGTGTTAAATATCTGTTGAGCTAATGAAACATACTGAATACGTACAAAACACAAGTCTCTGATACAATCACTCCTCCTCAACTTAGACGCAATGCTGACGGATTGTACCCAAAAACTGAACCGAGATGACGTCGTTCAATGTGTCAGTTACTAGAACTGATGCTAAACTGGTTTACAGTGAGACATGCGCACAAACACACACTTCTCACAGCATGGAAAATAATTACTGGATTCCAACAACATATTGTGTAATGGTTCTTTTTCACAAGCGTTCATAACTGGGAGCTGCAACATAAGGAGTAATTTCCAGTTCCTGCTTTCATAATTCAGCTGTTTGTGAATCTGTAACAGAATTGATTCCAGACAGAAAGACAGACTTCTTAGCTGGTCTGTTGTGAGTTTGTATTAGCATTAGCTTGTGTGTTTACAAGCCCTGTTGAGTCGTGTTTCATGTTGCAATATTAAAAGGCAATATGAGTCAATTTATTGTATTAATAATTCATGAGTCATAGTATGATTTAAACGGGGTTAAGAAAAAATAACAAATGAACACTAGTACACATAACTGTGTGTGTGTGTGTGTGTGTGTGTGTGTGTGTGTGCGTATGTGTTTGTGGCTCCCGTGACTTAATTGATGACTTATTTACAACGATACTATGAATCACTGTGTTTAAAAGCATCAGTTAAACAACAGCTTGTGATTTTCTTCCTGTCTACTTACAAACATGAACATTAACATGATATTTAACATACTGTATATACACACACATAAAGCCTCCATCCACGACACACACACTTGCTTTGAGGCTGGGCTTTACAGAAGTCATCGGCTGTACACCCTCTTGTAGGACAGTACATTATAATCAAACATGTATAATCAAAACTAAACGATTAAATATACAATATATTAAAACTGCAGCGTATTTATAAAAATCTAAAATATTTAATATACACACAGTGTATGCAGGAAAGAGGACAAAAATGACATCCTGACAGTTATTCATGAAGCTAGACAAGAATGTCTGTAAACTTTACAGTTATTGTAAAATTACTGTAGCATTTTCACTGGAATGCTGATTGAAACATCATATTAATCACCCAGTAATGACTTCTGTTTACAAAAGTTTTATCAAACTATTTCTGAGAAGCATTCCATGTGATGTTTGATGTTAGCTAGCCGTCGCATCAGAAGACGCATCATCAGAACAACTTCTTCTAAAGACGGAGTGTGGCTGAATTCTCAGTTTAGCATGAGAATCAGAAAAATGAAAGCGATTCGATGACAATTCTGACTAGTGACTAACAATTTCAACTCCACAATCGTGCAAAATCGTTCAAATCGTGCATCAGAGAGTGCCTTACCAGAGTGACTTGCCTTTCAATACTTTAAGGTGAGAGTTTTAATTTTAACAGAAGTTCTGTCATCCAATCAAACACCTCTCCTTCTTCTCCCTTATTTTTATGAAGATACAGTAATAAAACGCCAAATGTATTGTCCTACAACAGGCCCTGGTCACAATAATCTACACACTGTCTGCAAAATGTCGCCCACCTGTCAAAGAAGGAATCTACAGGTTACACATTAGACACTTTCCCAAGAGTCCAAATACAGGCGCTAACTTCATCAACTGTCAGAGCCACAGAGAGAGAGACAGTCACAGTGAGAGAAAGAGTAACAGGGGAAAACCTGTCTGCTGTGACACATCCTCTCCAGACCTGTGAAGTGAAGACCTCAACACACGACCTCACTGACAACTGCACGAGTGCTTTTGTAATCAATAGATGTTTCGCAGATATAGAAATCATACACTTAATGATGAAGAGAGAAAAACAACAACTGATTCAGAAACTTTCAAAGACGTACCTGAGTGCTCAGTGTAAAAGCTGCGATCTAGAGTGATCAAGTGCAGAAATGCAGTTACACCTCTACAGCTGGTGCCATCCACCAGCAGAAGTCGACATGTGGGTGACAACGCAAGTCCACCTCTAACCTCCAGCCAGTCCCTCCCCTCACACCTCACTCATCTGTGATTGGTCTTCCTTTTTGCTCTTCTGTCACCATGTGTTTCTCTAGAAATCATGTGTCTCTGTACTTTTGACTGATCTGTCCATCTTAACCTTTTCTCAAAGCTGCGGAGGACTCAAAAATGAGTACAGTTAAGTAGATTAAGTCATACAGGGAACGGGAGTCTGTAACAAACATGTATTTATAAAAGTAAACAGGTGTGCAGAGGATATATTTCAAAAATATGCTCTGGTCATTCTCCCGGAACTTAAACTGAGCATAACTTGATTATTTACTAAATGTTTCAGAAATGAAGAGGGTGTCTAATGGGATGGAACCCAAAAGGAAGGAAATATCAAACTCATTTCTGTAATTTACCAAACAGCCAAAATACAAACTACCAAACACATCACAGAATGTACAAACTCCAAAGCTTACTTTGACATTTGTTGCGTTTTACCACCAAACATTACTTTCTTAAGTATGATGTCATTGAGGATCTGACTTTAAATAGATATTACAAAAAACTAAAGGATGGAGAACATAGAAACTGATAAAGTAAACAATATTACTTTATCAGTTTTGATTAGAGTAAGAAAAAAAGCGAAACACATCTGGATTTGTGCAATTCCTAATGTAAGAAAACTAACTAATACGATTTCCATTTTTCACTTGTTAAATTAACGTTTTATCAAATTACATTAAGAGAAATGTTAGGAATAAGAAAATGTTACTGTAACAAGCTTTAATAACTCAAACTAACATTACAACACGGAAACTCGTTTGAAACTAGCGATGCAATTGATTCACAAATGTCTTTGTAGGTCATGCGTTCTCATTTATCAAAATGCTTTATTTAAAAAGTCAAACTGGTGATGGCTAAAATTTTCCATCGTTGACACACCTTTCTTTGCTTTTTAATCAGCTGCCCACTCTTGCCCATGTTCCACAATAACAAAATACCCAGTTATGGAAAACAGCCAGTTGGAGACAAAATGAAGGGCGTGATAAAGAGATCTAGCAGATAACTGTTGGAGATTCACCTCTCCTCACATCTCTTCAACTCTCAGAAACATGCGTCCTCAAAACACATACACCTCACACATCGGTGTCCTGTCCCACCTCCACAGCCATGATATCATCACAGTTTGCACATGAGCATCTCGACACTGCAGACACAATCGTTCTGTGATAGTGAAGATTCACTTCATCACTGTACGCTGTTCAGTTATGGAAACAAACTGTGAAATGTTACACTTAACGCATAGTGATGAAATGTCTGTTGTTTCTTTCTGATGATGTTAGTTTTTCACTGTGGACCTTGTTCACAGAGTTTGGTCTTGTTTCTTGTGATCGGATGGTGACAGCTCTTTTGGGTCAGAACAAGATGTTTGGGTCCTGACTCTCAGTTCTAGTCTTGGTTCTTGTTGT
>JAZGTJ010004626.1:0-30207 GCA_036877575.1 Botia almorhae
AGTAAATAATTTCATGCAGTCATAAAGTTAGGCTTTAAATGAAGTAGTCACGTGACTAATCACGTGATGCTGTTTATGCCCTCCTCGCTGAAAGATTGAGGAAGAGTTTCTTAAACTCCACTACTGTCTGCCAGCAGGGGTCAGTGTACATGTCTGTAGAGTAACATACTGTAATCTACTCACATTGAGAGCTTCTTGTCATCATCATTCCACGCTTAACTGAAGCTTGTGTAATTCACACCTGTTGGTCTGTTGGTCAGTTAAAATAAAACTGGTTAAACTGCTTCCTGGTTGTCTTTTGTCAACAGAGACATTATGAATCCTTTATTTATTATTTATTGTCTGTGTTCACAACAGTTGATGATAGTTAGAAGGGGGAAGGAGGTTTTATAGGGACAGTTCAACCAAAAATTAAAAACATGAAACGGTTCAGTGGTTTTGTGTCCATACAGTGGAAGTCAATGGGTGCCAGTGTGGTTTGGTTACCAACAGACTTCAAAATATCTTTTGTGTTCCTCAGAAGCAAAACAAGACAAGTCAAATAGATTTGGAATGACACAAGGTGAGTAAATGATGGAAGAATTTTATTTTTTAGGTGAACTGTAGCTTTAAATGACTTTATTTAAACCCGTGGATAGATATTCGATTTTTCTACAACAAAAGAGACAACTCGCCTCCAGCTTCATGTCGACACAGATGTCACCCAGTCTGAAATTTCCTGTAATACCAGTCAAACTAGTTAAAAAAGCTTGTTCCTTGGAGGTCAATGCAAACTGTCTTTGTGTTGTACATGAACAAGCTTGATGTTTGGTATTTTTGTCAGGAATCTGGAGATAGACCTCAGTGTTTTCTTCCAGTCTAAACACAAATGAACAGCAGACTGAGGCTCAGACTACAGAACCATTGAAAAACATTTAGTCACGCATTAAAACAGTTGCAGAAATACATTTAACAAAGTGCACAAAGATAAGTATTTGTAATTATTAAAACAACATATTTTCATGAGATGGCGTAATGACATTAATAAAACGTTTGGCAGTTTTAGTCTTGAATCTTCAAAATAATACATTTCTTCAGCGTCTCTAAACTGAAAAAAAATATTTTATAGGTACGAACCGTGAATGTGTGAAATGCAAAAAAATGGTCAAAGGTATATTATAATAATATAATAATAACAGAAACATGGTTACAAGGTTACTGATTCATTTCGTTGGTTAACGAGCGCGCGAGCTCAAACTCCAGATAAGAATGATTGCATCTTAATAAAACCCGGAAGCGAGTTTGTATTTATTTATTTTGTACTTTATTAATTTTGTTCCGTTCACTTCCTCGATAACAGAAACATGATATTGCCCAGGACAGGTTGCTGGTGAAGAGAGGCGTTGCCATTATTGTCTTAACACGTGCTATTGGATATTGACGAGATAAAAGCATATCATATTTAATGAGCTAACAACATATAATTACTGTAATAACAGAAATTACAATGTGTTAACAATTGGTAATAAAAAATTGTTAAGCTGCAAAAGTTCAACACTTCGGGGTAAAAAAAAGCGGAGTTATAAAGTAATACATTCTCTCACTGAGCAGAAAATAACTAGTTATTTAGCTATAGCTTACTCGTGTCCTAAGTCCCTTTCATACACACACACACAGGTTGTTTATGGTAGTTATTTTTGGGAGTCATGTCTGATCTCGCTCCTCTGCGAAGAAACCGATGCAGACGCCACGGCCACATAAACTACTATACATAACAAACCACATATATTGTTAGTGCAACTAACAGACAAACATTGTTTTTAAACATTTTGCGAAGAATCCTACAGAAAAATGCCAAAGGGTACAACAACAGGTTTAGATGAAACTACATTAAAAGGCACAGCCTAAAATGTCACAACCGGTTTCTTACTGTGTATAAATGCCATTGCGTGAAGGACCCAAAAAACAACAAGCATAACAGTGATCGCTCTCGTTGCAAAATACATAAATAACTAGTTAAACAGTTGACTTGTTTACACTTGTTTATTTATTATAATAATCTAAGATATACCATACTAAGAAAGTCTGGCACTATCTTAGAGTTTTTCTTCGCGAAAGACGCAACATGTTTATTTGGCGATATATTGGCGCAAAATATTTGGTGTTTGTTAAATTCTGCTTTTTGCAGTCCATCTCCACTATGTAGGTTACTGTAATGTTGCTCCACCCTTGGCTGGTAATGTGAGGGTGCTCTTAAACTCGTCCTGTACAGACTTGTTCCCTGAGACGCAACGTTACGATTTCGGCCCCTGCCAAGTACAAGAGAGAGATGACAATACACCGACCTGGACATTTTGACACTGTAGAAATTTTAATAAATGCAAACACACCCCACCTGGCCGGTACGTCAAACATGGGAGGAGAGGACAACACCTGGCGTTCATTCGGAAACCAAACCTGTGAATGATACTCTTATAAAGGTAAGTCACGCGACTTATTCTGTGGTTTGTTATTTAAAGGTAATGAACAGGAAATAGCAAGTTTTAGTCGACCTCAATGTGAGTAAACTACTTAATATCACTTCTACGACAAGGTGAAGCGTGTTTATTAATATTCATGTGTTGCGTTTGTACGTTTCGAATACGTTCTGTATTTACAGACATTTGTTTAGACCTTAGTACTGTACATCCGACGTTTTTTATTTGCCTTGTAATGTTCACTTCAACATCTTGAACGAATTCTCTGTAAATGACTCATTTAATGGCTGTAATTAAGGGTGTAAATTGTATAAAACCGCTACATTACAAATGGCTTTTTATCTACATAACAGTGACATTTCACAGCTGTGCTGCGTTTTAGGCGTTGAACTCATGTTTAAAACTTCAACGCTGGAGTTACACAGAAATATCTGCCTGTCAGGAAATAAGTGACTTGTGAAACTCAAATCTCATACTACATTAACTCAATAACAAGACTATAAACTACAAGTAACATATAATCTACTACCTTTCTGTTGTTTTATAATAGTGACTTTAATGACACTTTAACATTATATTAAAACTAAAATCACAAAATTGATCCGACTTCAAAATAACAAGGAACAGAAAGGCCTGACCTTCCACTTGTCTGGACTGATGATCTTGTAGTATCACTTTATCACAAACATGAAATATTTGTTTGACTAACCCAACACGAATCTAAGCAGAGTTTTCTGTCTACTATTGCATATTTAATTCAAAACAAATATCTATAAAGTCAATATATATTTGACTCTGTGTTTTCCCCCCGCACACTAGTGAAGGACCACGATGCTGCCCGTAACTACCTCCAAAACGACTCAGAACGTCATCATTGCCGCTGTTTTGTTGTCGTGTTTTGTGGCAATATTCTACGTGTACTATGAACCGACTACGAGCTGGTTCAAATGTCCTGCTGCTCAGGTCAAGATGACTAACATCAGTGAAGAAACCTGCCTCAGTTTTCTTAAAATCCAGAACTACACTCAGACAGACTCAAACACCATCTGCGCCGTCACTGTGGACACAAAGCAGATACCCCAGAGCAGCGATACCAGAACCACAACAAAAGCAACGACTACAACAACAACAACAACAACTACACCCAAAATACTGACAACACCAAAGAAAGAGCCGGAGACCATTATGTTAATCTGGATGTGGCCTTTTGGCAGTTCTTTTGGCTTTGGACCCTGTACCATTTTTAAAGTTGAAGGCTGTCGTTTAACAGATGACAAAAATCTGTATGACCAAGCCCATGGCGTGTTGTTTCATCACAGAGATATCCATGGGGACTTGGGCAATATGCCTCAACAACCACGACCGACATTCCAGAAATGGGTTTGGTGGAATATGGAATCTCCGTCCAATTCACCACGGTACAACCAGCTAAACAATCTGTTTAACCTGACGTCCAGTTACCGCCGGGATTCTGACATTCCGGTTGCTTACGGATCGCTGGTGGAGGCCACAGAGGAGGAGAAAAAGTTCACGATTCCACCGAAAGATAAATTAGTCTGCTGGATAGTAAGTAACTATAATGCCGGCTTTAAACGATCGCAATACTATTCCGAGTTATCGCAATATGTTGCGGTAGAAGCGTACGGGCGACACTTTAACAGGCGGATTAATCAAGAGGAATATTCGGCGACGGTGGCTAGCTGTAAATTCTACTTGTCCTTCGAGAACTCTATTCATAAAGACTACATGACAGAAAAACTCTACAACCCTCTAAGTCTCGGGACAGTTCCTGTGGTTCTTGGCCCGTCCAGAGAGAACTACGAGCAGTACATTCCAAGCGGAGCGTTCATCCACGTTGATGACTTCCAGTCCCCAAAAGACCTAGCTGAACATCTAAAAAACGTGGACCAAAATGAGGACTTATATAAGCAGTACTTCACCTGGAGAGAACAGTATGTTTCAAGAGGAATGAATTATGGTCTTGAACAAGCTTGTCTGGCTTGTGATCATATTAGAAGATTTAAAAAATACAGAGTGGTAAAAGATCTCATGGGCTGGTACTTTAATTAGAAATATTTAAGTGACTTTATGGCTGGAAGGATTCGCGTGACGCGCCCTTCCCAAAAAAAAAACTTCACCTGGTTTTTCTGGTGAAGCTAGTTGATCATGGAAGTTTTACCAGTTAAGCTTGTTATTGAGAATGGCGGGGGCACCAGTGCGCCGGCATTCCTGGCTGGTCCCAGGCTTCCAAAACGCAGTATGTATGAGTGGCAAACAGTCCTGGCTAGCTTTGAAGCTAACCTTGTTTTGAATGTATTAAAAATGCATCGAGACTCATTTGATACTCATTGAGCGCAATTAACACCCTCACAAATGACAATGAAGGCTGTTGTATAAAATAAATGATTTATGTGCTGATTTCTTACCCCGATTCTGGCCTTCAGATGATTCATTTAAACAAGCGGGTATTCATGCAGTACAGTAAAATGTTTTTACTGTAACGCATGAACCGTTGTTTCTCTGACATTTATTTTCTCTGGTCATATACGGTGTGCCACAGATGAAAAATACATGTTATTAAATACATGCAAAAATGTGGACAAAAACAGACAACCTCAAAGTCTCAAGTCAAACACTTTATTAAATAGCAATGAATTAACCCCACAGGTTACAGCCATGAAAGGTAATTTACAGGTGAGATCATTTATTTCCTGAAAGGGAAGTGGTCTTTAAAAGACTGTTGAAGCTTCTCACTACAGAAGGAAGTCTGAATGATGTTTATGCGGTTATGCAAATTTTAACGATTATGGTGATTGTGAGCCACGACAAGAACCGGTTCTGCAACTAAACATACAAACGCATCTATATAAATATTATATTTATGGTACACAACCGGTCGGAAGTTAAAGGTCACCGGACTGAAATGTTTCTCATGATATTGAAACATATCTCTGTCATTATGAAGCTAAAATTCTGTTCAAAAAGGTTGTTAAAATAGGACGATTTGGATCAAGATAAAGAATCCAGTATGAATCCAATATGAATCCAGTATAGATGGGAACTTCAGTACTCCTTCAGGTTTCAAAAGATGTCAGGGTGACATCTCAGGAAAGATGCCAGGAGTTCATTCTTGCAAATTCTAGACAAAAGGAAGTTATTCTGAGGGAGCAAATGTCTTGTTTTTTTTGTGATTCTTCCTACAGTTGCGTTTCTGTTATTCAACAGTTTTAAAGTTTACAATTATTGTAAAACATGGAAAGAAATATTACTAAAAAAACGTTGTTTAGGCAAATGTCTGAGGAGCCAATAAAATCTCTTGACAGACTAGAGATCTTGCTCAGTCATCTTCCCGATACATGTTTGGTCGACTTGTCATCCAACTAAAAATAATGCTGCAGGTTTCTTGCAATTTTATGTTTGAACAGAGATGACGGTAGAAAGGCAAACGTTACAGATTGGGGCTTTATGTTATTCATTTGATCAGTATGTGTGTTCCCTGGGAATCGAACCCACGACCTTCACACTGCCAACTTAATGCTCCACCAGCTGAGCTACAGGAACGACACATGAAGTGAACATCAAGTGAAGATTACCTTAGAGAAACGAAGACAAAGACCTGACACCTGAGGAGAACGCTGGTTCCACCTGCTGAAACACAATCCTTTCAGCTCACTCAGGTTTTCCTCAGCTATTGTAGTTCACAGGGGAGTGGCTAGACATACGAATACAGCTAATGTCCCAACAAAAGGTTATAAAGTAATTCTGGTGTTTTAGTAGAAGGGGTAGTTTGTGTATTCTAAGTGGAATTAGTCTAAACATGTTGCTAATGAAGATTACTTCATTGACTGTATTTAGATACTGCAGCGCCTGCCCAAAACATGTCCAAACAGAGATCAGAACAGCAGAACAAATAATCCGTGTCCCAATTCACATACTATGCATCCTAAATAGTATTCGACATTAGGATTAGCATGCATGTTAAAATGAGTATTCTTCAAGTACCGGTTGGTCTACTAAATTCAAAGTGCAGATCCATAAACACTCCATAACTGCTGATATTACCCACAATCCATTGCAAGAGGGTGACACCACACTGAATTCATATACAAAATATGTCATGCTTCAATGAGTTTAATAAACACACCCACACACCCAGTATAAATTATTACCAATGTTAAAGTCTGCATGAAGTTTCAAATGACTTCAGTGCTCTGATGTAATTCAAAGAGAAACAGAAAAATGGAGGGCATGGCTTGTTTTTACACCAGATATTGATTCGCTCTAGAAAAGTAGGCGATTCAAAGCTTGCAGCAGACTACCATGAGAGGGGAGTGGTTAATGATTCTGACCCAGGCTGACATCATCAGAGAAGATCTGCCGTTCCAGAGCAGAAGTACATTTTCAGATTTTGATTATTATTATAACGAATTCTAATGAATTTATTATTATAATGAAGATTATTAGGGCACATGAATTTAGAAGAAAAATGCACGGATAATTCGTTCATAACAAACACTGAACTATTTCATAAAAATTAAGAACAGTATATTTTGATTTCATGGTGACATTGAAATCTGTCTTGGAGACGCTATTTAAAGAATATAGACCATAACTAGCCCATCCATGTTTAACCAACAAAAATGATATGAACACATGAATGTTGGTGAACATAAACACGTTTATTGTAGAAACGTACTCAAAACCCTAAACAGAGCTTATAAAAAACTGCTTGTCACACTTAAGCATAAAGTTCTAAGCAAACATATTTGCTCTCCATCTTATCTCACTAATTTCTAAAGAAACGACTATGACTGTAAAGAGATATTATTGTCTGGAATTAAAACAGGCAAAGTCCTCTTGCCAAACCTTTAATTCCTCAGCAAATTCATTGGAATGAGATTGTCTTGTGTAAAATATTAACGTATCATAATTTAACACAAAGAACCACTTCAAACAAACTCGGAGCTTCTTTCAATGGGTTTATGAGCCCGTCTTGGGTTACAGCACAACATAAACGAAAGCAAAAAAACAGAAAGACATTTTAACACTTCTGTTATTTACAGAAGCAAAAGTAAAAGGAGCGCTGCAGCGGTGAACAAAGACCAAAACAAACAACCGAATCAAATAACCAAACAAACTACCAGCTGAATCAACTGAATTTAATATGAAATGAAAGGAGAAAACAGACAATAAAGTACCCGACCCTTCCTGAGTACTGCGCAAACAAAAACAGAAGATAAAAACAGCATTTACAAAAGACTAACCGCTGTAAATGCAAACTACCCAATGCAGATTACATACAGTTCACAAAATACTGAGTACATACTCAAACAACAGTGACTAATGGTGTACAAAGTTCTGTTTTCTCATAACTTTGAGAGAATGTTAGCCAACGTTCTGAGAACGTTCCCTGTTAGCTAGGCTGACCTGAGGTTTTCGTTTTATGATAATGACATCAACAAGCAGAAAATAAATGAGCAGATTAATTAAATCAAACTTTGCATTTTGTCTGGCAAAGGAGCGAGAGAGAGACGGACAGAGAGAAAGAGACAGACAGGCAGAGAGAGAGAGACAGGCAGAAAAAGAATTGTATTATTTAAAAAGCAATATAAAAGGAAAGTTATTATTTTACTCTTAACTTAAGAGCATGCCGCACCTGTACCTGCAGCAGTTAAAGTAGGACTTTTCTTATCAGCCACGATGGGGCCTAATATAAAATGACTATTAATCTACTGTGTTTATATTGCATGACTGTCACCGTCGGCTTGTTTCCGCAATAGCAATCACCCGTTAAACTAGTTAACATTTAAAGCGTCATTCCGAACAAAACACCTACTGCTTTTTATAATCCATGGAAACATGATTTATTGACACGCAGAAATCACATGTCGATATAAAGCTGCACTGGTCATCACGGAAGGGAATGTAGAGAACTTATACAAGCTCATTATAGTCGCTGCATTGTAATGGCGATACAAACACACTGTAAACTTAAGATCGGATTGAGCATTGACAAGTAATGTGATGGAAATTTCAGACATTGAAATAACATTCAATAAACCAACGTATTTATCAACTGCGTGTCATATTTTATTGTCGGCAGATAATGACTTTTATATTTTATATGAGAAAACTACTGATATAAACAGCCGGTACTTGTGTCTTGTCATTTCATGCTCTGGATAAACAGACATGCGGTGCTGCTCCAGATCATTAAAATATCGTTTAGTAATACGGAACTATTTTGGAAGCGACATATTAACGATAAAGACGAAACACTACACATCGAACCACACAGTTAACTTTTAAGAAAACGTTCCTTTTATAAAACATTAAGATCATATTAGGTACAAAAATGAATGTTTTCGCTCTGATTTGTGTTAGTTATCTGATTGTGTTGGTAATTTATACGCATACAGTAGCAATAGTTACTGCAAGCTGTAAATAGAGACAGCGCCATCTGGCGACTGTACTTGATAACACTCGACACTCAATAACATTGTAGTACAAACTGTCCTATAAATGTTGCATTTGGATGTTTAAAAACACAATTTTATATAAATGAAAACCTTTTTTTTAAATATAAAGAAATGATCATACGAAGAGTCAAGATAATACAAACTTGTAAACTTTTGCCAACCGTTATATTTATCGTTGCATCAATAAACCATAAATAACTAACAGCTGCTTTAAAATGTACTAACCTTGTAACCCATCAAAATGCGTCTATAAGAAGCATAAACTCAAAACATTGGACATTTATTCGCATGCTGATGTATTAACGTCGATTGTTTTCGCCGAGAAATCACCTTTACCTTTTGCAGAACCATATTGGGGAAACACTTCAAAATAAGAGTCGTTACTTTTGCTTTGAAATGCCGTTTTGTAATTATAGTGATGTGTATGTTTTACAAATTGTTATACACAGTTTGTTATGTTATAATGACAGTGTCTGAGCCCGCGTTGATCCAGATAACTGAGGCAGCTGTCCACTCATTGTTTAACAGATCATCTGAGTCGTTTGCCTGCCAAACACAACAAATGTGCTAAGCAAACAATCTCCAATCAAAGGTTAATGGAAATCCTCCATAGAGAAAATGACTTACGTTGTGTATAAACAACAATATGAACTGCGAGCATGTTAAGTGATGTTTACGTAAATGTGTTTGAAAAGATTGCGTTTAATTGTCGCATTCACGCCGGACTGCTGAAAATGTCAAACTGAAATTTAATGCTGAAATACATTTTTAATGAGCTTTACTTACTTGGAACTGTGCGGTTATTTCTGGTGTCTCCTCTCTTGTGTTGGCAGTTTCTAAAATACATAATAAAAGAGGAGAAACAATAAAGAATATCTAAACTAAAGACCTCACTTAAAATATGCATAAGTGAATTCTTATAGAATTATTTTCAAGATTAAGATTTTCCAACTACTAAAAAAACAAACTCATAATTATAACTAATAATTCTCTTATTAGTAAATATAACAAACTAATAATTAAACTAATAATAATAATTAAAGGGCCTTACTATGCCATGACCACAATGTCCAAGAAATTCCAGGTACAATAATTAATATAAATAATGCCGCACAAACAAGCAAAATCGCCCAGAGAAGAACTCTGAAACACATACAGACACGATTAGACAGCTTAACAATAAAGTTGAAATGTGGGCACGTGGAATCAAACACCTGCATGATATTGTTTATTCAATGGCGAAGATGATCGTGTTAAATTGTATCATTCTTAACGTTTTATCATCAAATATTAAACAAAAACAGGAAGACTTCAAACATACCTGCTCTCAAGGGTAGATTCAGGATCTTCTGATGATACAGTGACTGTAGAGTTACTGCTACCAGCTTGTGGAGTTATTGAGCCACTGGTTACCAGTGTCATAACAGTAATGGGATGAGATGAGTGGTTGGTGATTGTGACTGGACGAGTTGAGGAACGTATCGTTGAGTCAAGCTGCTTCGGTGATGCTGCGGATATCCAGGCCGTTTTAGCCGAAGTATGTTCAGGTGATTTTGATGTTGTGGGTAACAATGTTGCTTCTGAACTGTGTACTTCAGAAAATGTTGGTGATGAATTTGTTGGATAAACAATATATGAGTTTGTTGAACTGTAGAAGGACCAAGCTGCCACGGTAGATGTGAAGGGTCCTGCAAACGATAATAAACAGGTTCATCGTAATATGAATTCATTTATAAATATAAATTCACACATTTTCATTCAGCTGTTAGCCTAATGTATTTTAAGGCGATGTGTGAAATGTATATTATCTTATACTTTTTTGTTCTCTATGTTTATGTTGATACTTTGCTCAGTACAAAGGGATAGCTGTAAATAAGACAAATAACAAAGGTATATACTAAGAAATCTGTCTGCTGACATTTTAGTAATCTATAAACAGCATCTGGTAGAGGAAATTAATATGAGGTGCATTTTGATTGGCTGCTCAAGGACCAATGGAACGTACTGGTGTTGTTTGTAGTGGGTTGCACTGAGGTGACATTAATATGAACTGGAGCCTGGATTCCTCCAGTCATACACCAGTACCAGCCTTCATCTGTCTTTTTCAGCCTTGTCAGCATGACTCTGAAAACTCCATCGTTTGTATCAGTGATCTGCACAGGGGAGTCTGGTGTTGCTTTAACATCCTCAGCGGTCTGACAGGAGTGCAGATTTCCGCTCCTGCACCAATTCTTCTCAGAATCCTTAAGTTCATCACTGTAGAGGCACTGGACAGTAACATTCCCTCCCTCTTCCCCTGAAACCATGTTGTTGGCCACTGACAGATCTGGAACACCTAAAATGAAACAGAAATGTTGTCGGTCCATCCTAAAAGCCTTTTCACAGTATTATTCTGATCTCACTGCACAACTCTACATACGAAAAACAAATTACAAATCCCAGCTAACGTTGGCTTAACGTTTTTTTTTAAAAGTTCAAAGTTATCAAAAACGTCCTTGTTGTTAATTTTTTAACATTATATATCATATATATCAATGATGTTAATCTTAAGTTGCTAGTTAAACATTTTAAAAATGTTACAGAATTTAAAAAAGTTTGAATAATATTCTTAATACCAAGAAATAACGTTAAAACAAAGTTTAACAAACTGGATGTTTCGAAAGTTCCTTGAACATTCAAAATAACCTTTTAAACGTTTTTGTTACTTAATGAAAACATTAGGGAAACGTTCTTACAACCTTCAATTGTAAGCTAGGAAAATATGTACCCTCAGTGACGGTCAGTTCTAGAGGTGTTTTGATGTCTTTATGGAGGAAACCTCCGATCTTCACCGCACACCAGTAACGGTTGGAATCACTGCGCCGTAGATTCGTCATGGTCATGGTTATTACCAGCTCGCCGGGGTTGTTGTGAAAGCTGACGCCCGGTTGCTTCTGCTTTTGATTGGTCGGTTGCATCGGCATGCATGTTGACCAGGTTTTGCCTCTGCACCAGTACTTGAGTAAATCTTTGTGGACTCGGTGATAGTGACAGGGAATGGTGACCATGCTTCCGGCCTTTGCTGTCATCTTGCTTACTGTCCATAAGCAGCTGGAACCTGGAGGTTCAGAAAGTGAAGATATTTCCTTAAGAGAAGCTTCTGCTGATAAACTGGAGATGTAGAGAAGACCGCAGATACACTACAGTGTGCAGCAGACAGTCACGGGAGAATTTATGTTCACAAATATGTGTTTGTTACGAGTCAAATGAATGTTTAGCAGTGTTTCGCGAAAAGGGACATTTCGAACGTTCCTCTGTGTTGTAACATCAGTGAACGCGATTACATCAAATATGACTGTGACGTCTGTCAGACTATGTTCATAAATCTTATTGAACTGTTATTTTGTCTTTTTGTCAATTGTATTGAAAATATATAATAGTTATTTGGATCAATGTAATAATACTTTAATGATATCATTCAAGCGCTATTGTAAAAATACATACAAATACATTTGTACTCAGATGAAGTACATAAAGATTTGTTGATGATTTACTGTATACTGTTTAAAATTAAAAGTTGAATTGAGCTCAAATGAATTTAAAACAACATAAATTGTACTGGTTTTGAGGACAAAAAATGATGTTTTTTGATGATTCTATCCTGGAATTCTACACAAATATTTGACAACATTTCCATCATTTCTCACAGAAGGACTTACCATGGACCTCCATCAAGAGCAGTAGGATGATCCTGAGCAGAGGAGCCATGCTATGATCCTACAAAGAACACACAAAACTGTGATTGACTCTCACTTCCCCGTGTTAAGTTGCTCCTTGTGAATTTCAACATTTCCTGAGCGCCCTGCGGTCCTCATTTCCTTTTGTCCTTCCTCTTTAGAAATATTGTGATAAAATTGCCAGGAGCGGAACACAAATTTGAACATGCGACAGAACCGACATGTTCCTAAATAATCAGACAATAACAGAACTCGCTCTGTCCCTGTCCGAAATCCACTGTGGTGTTAAGAGCAGTGCGGTATGCTAGGTGTGTTTATGTTGAACTTGCCTGTAAAATTCTATTTAAATTACTTTTCTACTTGTCTAATAAAATGTTATTTTAAATCTGAATTTTTCCAGTTGACACTTAATATGTTTTCTGGACATCAATAGTCACAAAACCACACTCTTAGAAAAGATGCTACAAAAGGTTCCTCCAAGCTATGCCACAGAAGAACGATTTTTGGTTCCCCAAAGTACCGTTCAGTCAAAGGTTCTCAAAAGAACCGTTTTGTTCTTCCCTGTTTACATTCTAAAGAACTACAGCTGAACAGTCTTTCACAACAGGGTGAGATTGTACAATATATTATTTTAGTTCCTAATGGCCGTATTTTTTGCAGCGTCCATCTTTGTCCTCCAGGGGGCAGCCGCTCCAGCAGCAGTTTTCAACACGTGTCTGCAGCCTCATGTTTGTTTTTAGTTGAATCTCACATCGCTGATGTCACTTCAGTCTTACATTAATTTTGTTAACATATGCGTTAGAGATTATATTACATTAAATATATATCTGACATATTACGTATGGCGTGCATTTTAAGGTATAAATCATGGGGAAATTCGAGAAATTCGTTGTCTACGCAGCTAACAGGGTGTTATGACTAATGGTTTCAAAGTTATCGTTCTTGCAGTTCTCGTTAGTAGAAAGATTTAATTTAACATTAACGTTTTAAAAAAAATTACAGAATTAAAATAAATTGTTTGAATAGCAATAACGTTAATACAATATCTAAAAAACTGGACGTTTTGAATGTCCCTAGAACTTTCAAAACACTAGGAACATTGTAACGTTTTTGTTACTTAATGGAAACGTTAGGAAAACGTTCCTACAGCCTAAGTTAGCTGAGTAGCCAGTGGTTCCAAATGGGTGATGGGTAAATTATTTGACCTCATAATGATAATGATAATATTACCGTGTGATTTTCCAGGCTGGCCCATAAACACATTACGCAAATGGGAGTTCAGGTACATTACAAAATATTATTAAACTTGTTGATCGCGGTCTTGAGAGATGACCGATGTCCCCCGTTTCCTCTCTCTGATTGGTCAGATTTGGCATCAACGTAAAGATGTGGGCGTGTCTCTGTCCAAGAAAGTAAACTTAAGACGGTTGTCAACAAAACGATTAAGACACACCGGACAGGCGACAAAGGCTCGGGGAAATACTAATAGTTTACCGATTTTTAATTATACGTTTCTTGTTTGCTCGGATAACGTACTGCATTGGTTTATACAGTACAGTTTCACGATGAAGTTTGTACGGTTTATGATGAGAAATGCTGCGATGTTAAATGCGCCKAAGCACATCGATTACTACGCGAAGTTTTCTCCATCCCCGTTATCAATGAAGCAATTTTTGGATTTTGGTGAGTTTAACATTATAATCTGCTGCGTCTTTCATGCGCAGTAATGCACGAGTGCGCGTTTTGCAAAAGCTGTTATTTTGTATGCATTGACGCTTTGTGTAGGAAATCTGGTCAGAAATGTACATTTAGGCACAGAAACACGTTTCATGGGTGACCGGGCGTGTATGATGCTGAGGTCTTGTGATGATGGGTGATGGTTGATCTGTTCGTCAGCTGATGTCTGCATTGTTTCGACAGGATCCACCAATGCCTGCGAGAAAACATCCTTCGCTTTTCTGAGACAGGAGCTCCCCGTGAGACTGTGCAACAGTTTGAAGGAGATCAAACTTTTACCGGAGCGACTGATAATGACCCCGTCCGTTCAGCTAGTTCACAGCTGGTACGTTTATCAACCGAGTCATTCAGAAAAATAACTTGAAATGCTGTCAAATGACTGTACAATATTTTTGCATTGTAAACAATACTGTGTCTTATTTTATGCGCAAACATGCGCAATAAAACACGTGCAGACAATATCGTATTCAGTTCGTAGACATGCTGACACAGTAACCCTATAAATGATGCGTTTATGAAGCTCGCATTATGTAATTATTTCCGCGCCTGCGCACTTGACAGTGAACTTTGCCCTAGTTGTCGTCTTTCTGTTTTCGCATCAGTTTTTTTGCAACGTACCACCGATTATTATAACATATTATACCACGATAGCAGTTTTAAGCGCAAAGTTATTTTCCTTTTCTATTCCAGCTCAAATCCCAGGAATGAATTACCTTCTCGCTTAACTTGTACGTTCGTTTGTTGCGCCAAAATGCGTTTTTCTATAAAGCTTATTCGATGCGGTTCTTTCTCTTGTTTTTGCGCAAATTAATGTCTGTGCAAGCCGCTTTGCAACAACGCAACATTGTGAAAAGCGCTAAAAAATAAATCGAATCGCATTTATTGTTCAATAATACTAGAGAGACATCAATCTAGTTTGACGTGCTGAGGGCGCACTATTTTAACCATTTTAAAGGATTGAAAACAAGCATTATCATCTCTTAATTTTGTTGTTTATTAAAGCGCATCGCAGACTATAAGTTGACCTGTGGTGCAGTATCATAAGCAGACAACGCTCGGTTGTTTACGCGGCGGATGCGGCGGTCACACAGACACTGAAATTCGAGATGATGACGCGTGCAGACTGGAGCACACGCTTGTTTTCGAGTACACGAAGTTCCAGCAGCTGTCGCGGAACTGTGTTATGATAATCTCATGCACATTACTTTACAGACTTATGAAATTTTGCTCTGTCTGTTTTTGAGACTTAGTGGAGACATCGCAACTCTAGTATAATAAGTATGAAGATGATTTACAAACAGCCCAAGATTTAATATACCTAGCTAACAATTTTAGGTTGTAAGAACATTTCCCAACGTTTCCGTTAAGTAATAAAAATATTATTTTGAATGTTCTAGCAATGTTCAAAATGACCAGTTTCTATATATTCTATTGTTAATACTGTTATTGCTCGGTTACAAGAATGTTATTCAAAAACATTTTAAAAGCTGTAACATTTTTAAAACATTCCACCAACTATTTAAGAACAACGTATTTTAATATATACGATACATAATGTTTAAAATACGTTCTGCCAATGTTACTGCAAGAAAAGCTTTGGGGAACTTTGAGAGAACTTTTTGAGATTGCTAGCCAATTAACGTTCTGAGAACGTTCCCTGTTAGCCGGTATTCTCATGTTCTCTCACTGTCACAGGTTCATCCAAAGCCTAATGGAGATCCTAGAGTTCCAGGACAAAAGTCCAGATGACCTCAGTGTACTTGAAGAGTGAGTCATCCAACCGAATACACCAGCTCTCATTTTCAAGAGAGCATAAAGCAACAGCAGCAGGATTAACGGATTGTGTTGCTGTTTGTCCTCTTAGATTCGTGGAAGCTCTCGTGACCATTAGAACCAGACACAATGATGTGGTGCCCACCATGGCTCAGGGAGTCATCGAGTATAGAGATGCATTCGGTGCCGACTCTGCCACCAGTCAGAACATTCAGTATTTCCTGGATCGCTTCTACATGAGCCGAATCTCCATTCGCATGCTCATTAACCAGCACAGTAAGTGTAACGTTAGCACAGCAGGGTCATTATTTCTATATAGAGTTGTTTTGGGTCTTGTTGTAATACACTGATGACAAAGGTGCTTCATGATGCCATAGAAGAACCATTTTTGGAACCGTAGGGTTCCATAAATAACCTTTTAAATAACACTTCCTGTTTCACAAAAGGTTCTTTGTAGTGGAAAAAGGTTCCTTAGACTATAAAAAGGTAAGAAGGAATGGTTATTTTAGGAACCTGAATGGTTCTTTGGGGGAGACAAAAATAGTTCTTCTAAGGCATCGGTGTGAGGAACTTATAAGAACCTTTTTTTAAGATTATACTTGGGCTTGACATCTCGACTGTTGGTCAACCATACTGGGTCTCTCAGCACTTCTGAAACACAGCAGATCTTGGTTCACCCGGCCTGTCCTGTCGCAGTTAATTATTGCTGGATATGAGAGTCTGATGACCTCCACTGATACACCTCCAACCCTTTATTTCCTGTTTATCTCCAGCTCTGATCTTCGATGGCACCACCAAGCCATCTCACCCCAGCAGCATCGGCTGCATCGACCCCTGCTGTGATGTCACGGAGGTCCTCAGAGGTGAGTGTTAAGTGAATCTGGATGCCGATATTTCACCAGTAATAAGCGCATGTTAATGAGTAATGGCCTGTGTTCTTCTTTAGATGCGTACGAGTGTGCTAAAATGCTTTGTGAGCAGTATTATCTCGGTTCCCCGGAGCTGGAGCTCAGAGAGATAAATGGTAAGGAAACGGAGAACTAAGGGAGAATAACACACATTGTGGTTTCTGTGGGCTACCCAGCTAATAATTGTAGGTTATAAGAACGTTTCTCGAATGTTTCCATTAAGTAAAAAAACATTAATAACGTTATTTCGATTGTTCAACGAACATTCAAAACATGCAGTTTTTAGACGTTGTATTAACATAATTGCTTGGTTATAAGAACGTTATTCAAACATTTTGTACATTTTGTAAACATTCCACAAGCTACTTAACAATGACATTTTTGATATATGATATATAACGTTAAAGAAATGTTCTACATATGTTACGGAGTTGTTTTTTGATGTTGTCAAAAGAACGTTTAGAGAATGTCAGCCAGTGTTCTGAGAACGTTCCCTGTTAGCTGGGTGTGCATTAAAATATATACTAATCTTCCATTGTGTGTTATGCATGTACTGATGTTGATGTTCTGATCTTCTGGTTTCGTGTTGCAGCAAAGAATCGCTCTCAACCCCTCCAGATATCGTATGTTCCCTCTCATCTGTACCACATGGTGTTTGAGCTCTTTAAGGTAAGCGCGCGGCGTTCGTTCTGCACCTCAGCATGCTTCTGGATTTGTGACTGGTGAAGTCATTCTCTCATTTCTCCCACTCTAGAATGCGATGAGAGCCACTATCGAGAATCACGAAGCCAGCAGCACATTACCGCCTATCAGAGTCACGGTGGCCCTCGGCGATGAAGATCTGTCAATCAAAGTGAGTGGATGGTGCTTCAAAATGATTCCGTTAACGTACAGAACACGATGTCATCACGAAAAGATATAAAAATATATGACGTCATTACAAAAATATTATATGTTTACAAACATAAATATATATGAATATATAAAAATATATGATGTCATTGCAAAAATATTATATGTATTTATTATAGATTCACAAAAATATTATATATAATATTAAATATAAGACGAATCTTGAGAGGAATGTTCTATAAACACAACACAGTAACATACGCAACATACGTTCGCCACATATACACAAGATACCATTTTAATCTCAACATTAAAGTACAGAACTGTTAATCATGAGGGTGTAAAACCAGCCCGTGGAATCGTGCTTCAGCTGTTCTCCTGCCCTGGTTCCACAGATCACTGATAATCACGTTATATAAACTCCTCTGAAGTTTAATGATCTTATTGCTCTTACATAAACTTCAAATAAACCAGATTAATGAGTGATTTATTAGCATACATAGAAAATAAGCTTGCCTGGCATTATTAACCTCGTCAGCCTTTAACAAAGCAGATATTCTTTTTCTCTGTGTGTTTCTGAAAGATTAACATTAACTTGTTAAACACTAAACACACAATCGCCCAGCTAACAATTTTAGGTTGTAGGAATGTTTACATTAAGTTGTTTTAATAATGTTATTGCTTGATTATAAGGATGTTGTTTAAATGTTTTTAATCCTGAAACATTTTTAAAACATTCCCCTACCTACTTAAGAATGTTTTTTTGCCAACGTTGACAGAACTTTTAGAGAATGTAGCCGGGCAGTGTTTATCTTAGTGGGCTAATTACATAAAATCCTGCCCTCCTCCCTCCCCCACATGAACTGTTTGTTCTTCAAAGTTTCGCGAGGGCTTGTTCTATAAATATTTGCTTCTGTATGTTCCAGATCAGTGACAGAGGTGGCGGAGTTCCATTCAGAAAGATCGAACAACTTTTTGGCTACATGTACTCGACAGCGCCCAGACCGACTCTTAACGACCATCAGCGGACCCCCATGGTGAGAGCACATCTTTTACATGGAACCACACGTTCCTCTCATAAACAATGTTATCGGTTTTGCTAAGACACATAAACACGAGATCATTTTAGCACTGTTGAATTGATTCGCTTGCAGGCTGGCTTCGGCTACGGTCTTCCCATCTCTCGCCTGTATGCGCGCTACTTCCAAGGGGATCTCCTGCTTTATCCAATGGAGGGCTACGGCACTGATGCTATTATCCAGCTGAAGGTAAGGAGAAGCTCAGGTTTAAAGGTTTAAACAGCAGAGTCACGAGTTCCATTCCCATATAGCTCAAGCTTCTGCCAAATATATACACAGTTAACAGGGAACGTTCTCAGTTTGTTGACTAGCGTTCCCTAAAAGTTATGTCAGTGTTTCATCAAAAACATTCTTGCAGTAACGTTAATAGAACTTTTTCATCGTTACATATCATATAGATCAAACACGTTATAAAAAAAAAATGTTTAAATAACGTTAATATAATCAAGAAATTGTTTTTAAATTGTCTTCAAATCATTGATGGATGATGATATTCTGTCTCCTGCAGGCCCTGTCCACAGATTCCATCGAGAAGCTTCCAGTATTCAACAAGACCGCCCTGCGACACTACAAATCAAATCTGGAACCGGACGACTGGTGTGTTCCACGCAGGGAACCACTGAACTTAGCTGTGCACAAGATCGCAAAGTGAACCACATCTCGGTGGCCTCGAAGATACGATGAGGAACTTCAAGAACCTGCTGAGACAGGCCACCAGAGTGAATGCCTGCATTCCACACTGGTCCCGGGACCAGCCACTGCGTCTTCCTTTATTCTTTGAGTACTGAGGTGTGGAATCACAACTGGGGTGCTAACGTGCCACCGAAATTTAAGACGCAAAAGAGTAGAGAAGAGTCTTGTTTTGTATTATTTAAAATGGAGCTACTAGTGTGGGTGATATTAAGCTCAGGAATGAAGCATCTGTCAAGCTCTTGAGAAGCTACAGGAAGCAGATTTAAAAGATGGAGGTCTATTTAAAGAGCCGAGAGTTCTGTGACGATGGGAGAAACTTGTAAAAATCAGATATTTGAATTCTTGAGAGCACATTTCAGAGGTCAGATCGTGTGGCGCTTCTGTTGCTTCTCATTGTTTTCGCCCCAGAAGAGAGTCTGTTGCTATCCAAGGAGGCCGGAAGTAGTTCGTAAATCGCACTTGAAATGTGATTTTTAAAAATGTGAATATTTTATACCAGTTTCCGTGCGTATTTAAAACGTTATTAACGCGTCCATGCATTAAGAACGACCACAATGTGCCTGTATGTCCGCAGTACTGTATCATTTCTTAAAGGACCCTGTGTTGTGTGTTGTTTTATATACTGTATACAAAATAAATCTGAGACATTTTCATCAAGCTGCATCATTTGCTGTTACTTGAAGCAATTTGGGAAAGTGAATCTTGGTGAACATAACTAGCATGTTAACTTACCATTGGCAATCGGGTTAAGGTAGAGAAACCGTTTTGAGCACTGATCTGTTATGTACTTTTTTAACCAAAACGTTATGGGGTATAAATTGTTAGTAATGCAACGCGCTTATGTTTACGTTGATGCGCATGACAGACGCGTCGACTTACTGTACATGTACTGTATTCCCTGATGTGACTTGTGTTGAACTACGTTAAAAAAATACTTCGCAATACTTTATCGGTGCTGATAAACTGAGCATACTGTACTTTGATTAGTCAGATACGCCTTTCAATAATAAATTATTGGAGGGGACAAAGAGCAGGAGAGCACAAATCTGAGTCTTACACAAATGCAAAACATCTTACACAAACGCTGAACTCTAGCCAGCGGTACTGGGCAAGGACACAGACAGCGAGCCCTAGTTTTAATGCCAAAGCTTTAATCTCACAGATAAACAGGTTTTAGTTTATGTTTGTAGTGCACTCAAAAGATTTAGTTCAGTTGACTTTTGAGTTACTTTGAGCTGACTGTAAGCTGCATTTTGTGTGTGCAAGTCTGGTTTGGTTGACCTGTAACAAAAAACATGACCCAAAACGGGTTCAGTCGCGTCGTATCACTGCGGTCAAATGTTTGGTTCAATTCTGCCCCCTAGTGGAAGTAGGTAAGTAAGTAAGAGGAATTACAGTGGAAATAGCTGCATGCCGACAGAGAAAACACACGTTTCCTTTTGCGTCTATTTTTTATTTAGTGAAAACATTTCATACAGAAAGAGAGATTACAAATATATTTAGAATACGTCTGAATCGACAGCATTAGTCATAGTTCATTTCTAATTATATAATAACCGATTCTACCGTTTATCATTTTGCGAGCAGTTAATAAATGCAGGAAACAGGAAAAAACAAATTTTGTGTTAAAAGCCTATAGTTAAATTTATATAAAGATTATGAAATAAATGAAAGACACATGACTGGGGTCCCTTTCGTGGTGTCGATCTTTTTAAACTTCATAAACCAAACATAAACCAAACACTGATGAAGGTCTGTGCGTGATGATGATGATGATGATGGTGAGGAAGGGGATTATGTGGACGCATGCGCGTCTCTCTCACAGATCCAGGGCAGAGACATGTAGCAGGGTGCGTCGTACCAGCTCTTCGTAGCCACCCGACTCAAAACGTCTGTTTTAATCATGTAGCCGCAGTCTTCGTTTATATGGTTGTTTGGCTCGCCGTTGTCCCAGAAACTACGTGGGACAAAGAAGAGTGTGTCTAAGGGTTCATTCAAGCCAGATTGACTTTTGTTTCTATTGAATACAGTTCGTGTCATTTGTTTATTTCTTGCTTATATTATTGGGTTCGATCGCTCTTATGCGGACGAGCAGCTGACACTTCACCTAATACGCCTGTAGGGGGCACATAGACTTTTATTAAGCAACTGTGTCAGGTACAATACATCCCGGCACTGATTTAGTTAAAACACACACAGTTATTAAGAATTTACATTTACATTTAGCAGACGCTTTTATCCAAACGACTTGGGAAACAATGAAGCTATATATCATGAGGAGATACTAAAACCAGCTATACGGAGTTGCAGTTACCACGATAAACGTCATTATGAATGAACTACACGACTGGTTTTGCCGAGGGTTTGAGTCCACATGAAAAGGTGAGCTGTGATTGTTTTGCTTATTGTTTTTGAGATGTGGAACCCAACGTTGTTAATTTAAAGGTTCCCCACACCTGACATACAGATCCAAGATTATTGTTTCTGAATTTGTTTAATCTTCATAAAGAGGAAAAACAGGAAGGAATAAAAACATGAAATAATCAAGATCACGCGTCTAAAATAAAGAGAAGTGAAAGAACGTGATTCAGTGGTTTCGTATTGTTTTTGCGAGATACACGTTGTCATAGCAACGAGGCATGCAGGAGAAGCTGTTTAGCTCGGGAGCTATCGAGTTTTAAGATGATATGGTCATGTTCTTACCCTCCAACCAGTTTGTTGCCATCCACCCAGTACCAGTCGTCTTCTACCTTTTCATCACTTATGCCAAACCAGTAAGCGTTCCAGTAACCACGCGGCAGCAGGTTCCAAATGAAAGTCTCAGTCAGGTCAAAGGTCAGGATGTCAGTGTTAATGAACGTTCTCAAAATCAGTAAATATCCCTTTAAGATCCCAGTTATGAACTTCAACAATTGGTTGAAGGTCTCTCCTGGAATCTCTTCCTCTTATGCATCACAAGCCAATAGTTAATGTTCTTTTTAAAATCATAAAACTTTTAAATCGATGCCTCAAGAGGAAAATACAAAACTTTGCAAAACAAACATATAGGGCAAATCACATTCATAATATTAGGGCAAATATAAAGGGATACCTTACCCAGAAATTAACATTTTGTAATCATCATAGACTACCGTGACATCCCAGTAAATTATTACTAATAATACTCTTCTTGGCGTGAGTTTGTTGAGTGTAATTGCCACATACTGACTTGAGTCACTTTTCACTGATGTGTTTGGAACAACGTGTGATTGTGTGATGACAGTTTTTATTGTCATCATTTTTAGGTGAACTATCCCTTTAAGAAGAGCAAGACAGACAGCTCTCTTATCCTCACCTGTTCCTCAGGGGTGAGGATGATGGCCAGGTGACCTCCTTTGCTCTTGCAGTAACTCTGACTGTCTTTCCATGATTTTTTGTTGGTGGAGATGAAGTAACAGCTGCTGTTGAAGTAAAGCCAGTCATCCGCACACAAATTCTTCGGTGTCGCTTGTGTTGATGTGCTTTGTGTTGAAGAGGTCCGTTCTACAAAAAAAAACAATGGATGAAACGTTAACATTTTAAAAAATCAATCAGACTGAAAGATTTTTTCTAATAATCGTTGTCTGCGTTCAATTCAAGAAAGCACGTCATATAGAAAATCATACACATTTATTTATGGGTCATTGAACTATTTATTTTAACTTAGCAACAAAATGTAACACAAATCACTAACCTAGCATAGCGATTTGGGCTTTTAGCTGTGACCTCTCCTTCTCCAGATCACTCTTGGCCTTTCTCAGAGTCTGCAGTTCTGCAGTCAGATCAGTCTGAGCTTCAGCAGGTCTGGACTGGAGATCCTCACCAGATCTTTTACCTAACACCAAATGAAAGGAGGCAAATGCTGGTTAGAAGTCAAGAGACACACAAGAGATTTCCAGGAATGAAGATGAAAAGTTGACATGACGCGTCAATCTTTGCCTCGTCGTGCGAGGAACAGACTGAAATGTCATTTGTTGGTCGATGAATTACTACTTGGCATCAGCAAACAAACTGTTCTATGTGCTGAGCTCTAACAGAGATATTAAAGCTGCAGTCTGTAACGTTTTTTGGTTAAAAAAAGGACCAAAATCAGCTGTTGAGCAGACATAACAGAACTGTGTTCAACATGATCACTTTACCTTCCTCCGATTCACAACGGTAATTAATAATATTGATTTATAACTGAGCTGTCGGTGCGAATTCCCACCTGCAGTTTTATTTTTCAAACAGAGGTGGTGATAGAGAGGCGGAAGTTACAAATTGCAGCGTTAAGGAAATTGCAGCAAAATGATTAGATATCACAAACAGAAGGTAACTGGAAGTTGGCTAGATGGGAACTGGTTGTTACATCACAATGTCAACAATGATGTGAGTCATATTCCTCAGAAACAGGAAGTACTCACTGTGCACATTGGTGGCCAGCAGAATCATGAGTAAGAGGAGGCAGGCGGCAGCCAGGCACACGGTTGCCACCTTGAAAGGGTCGCGGCAAAACGGTTGCTTTCTGTTGCTATGTGGGTCCTGCAAAACTGATTACAGTATTATACATTTTTATATTGTGTAAAACCTGTAAAGCTGCAATCCATAAGTTCTCTCTAGCGCCATCTCTGTTTGAAACATAACATTGCAAGTTACTTTACATACTTATTGGTCTTGATGGATGGATGTATAGATGGATGAATGAATAATGGATGATGATGGATGGTTGATGGATAAATGATGGATGGATGGATGAATGATGGATAAATGGATGATGGGTGGATGGATGAATGCATGGATAGATGAATGATGGATAAATGGATGGATGGATGAATGATGGATGGATGGATGGATAAATGGATGAATGATGGATAAATGGATGATGGATAAATGATGGATGGATGGATGACACTATCTAGCTAATAATACTATAATTCTCTCAACCAGTTGATCACTTCAGAAACCACATTACACAAACACAGTCAGACTAAAGAACCTGTTTTAATCAGCTTGTCACTGCTCATCTTTAATATGTTAATTCCCTTATTCAATAAAATGTTCACTCTTTGCTGTCTACATGGACGATTACTTGTATAATGTATATCAGCAGCTTGTGTGTGATATACATTATGTCTGCTTTTGTACATTGCCTGTAGGGTTTCTGTTTGTCTTGCTCAAACGTCAAATGTTGCGCGAGCTTTGCGAGGGCAAATAAAGCAACGTGAATTTGTTTGTTACATGAATGCAAAAGTTTACCACCAATCGGGTTATTAACGCTTCCTGTTTGTAAAGCGTCCGTTTAAATTGTTTATAAGTTAAAAAAGTTTATTTATTATAATAAATGTGTAATAAAAACTGTATTCTTTTACAGAGTCATGTAAAGTTACCTGTAAATAAAAACATTTAAATAATGAGTGGGTTTTAGTGACAAAAGCGACCGAAAAAACTTGACAGTCAGCGCACGCAAAACTAAGTTTAATTTTTAAACTGAAAGCTGTAAGTAAAATAAACAGCATACCTGAATATCGCACTTCTGCATTCACACTGTTATCCTGGAGATCAGAGTCAGGGCCATCGATAAGGTTCACATGCATTCCTCCTGTGTTTCTAGACATCCTACAAATGTGCACACTCCACAAACATGAGACGCACTGGAGAGACCCGTGTCTCTGTTTGCTGTTGAGATTACTCAGTAACAGGGTTGATCCCGCATGTTGAACTCTGTGGATTGTGGGTAATGTAGTATCTCTAACACACGACAGAGAGCCAGATGTTTCTGCAGACAGAGCTTCAGGGTGTCACAGCAATTTCCCGACATTTCGGATGGAAACGAAGAGATGTGCGTTTAAATGCGGATTATAAACCACTGATGTCACCACTAGGTGGCAGCATAGCCTCACATTATCTTGAGCAGCTAGACTAGTGGATCTCAACCTTTTGACTTTTTGACAAGCTCCCCCAAAATGTCCCAAAAATATTTGAAGGACCCCCCCCTTCAAAAGGCAGCAAAAATATTTAATACAGCTTTGTATATTATTATAGATGTATATTTGTGGTATAAAAAAAAACAACATCAGGAAATATCTTGATTTTTAGTTGTTTTAGCTCATTTTAATGCTTGTTTTTTAAAATAATTTTGGCCCCCTGGTTGAGAAACACTGACGCGCATACTGGCCCAATTCCAAACAGACCGTCCCAGAACATCAGCGATCCGCCTCAAAAAAATCAAGAAGCAAGTTCTTATTTGAACCTGCAGGGGGTGCTGTAGCCTTTTTTTGTCGCCAGGGAGTCACTTATACACTCATACCGCCGGCGCTGCCACTCCCTACAGACATACACAGCATAACAGCAAACTCCACCTTTACAGTATAAAACATGATTGAGGACAAATCCCGTCCATTTAGCACTTGAGGCACACTCAGACATATTGATCAGTAAATATAATGGAGACAGCAGCACCACACATTTGAATCCTCTAACAACAAACCTCAACAAGCGCTAAACGCATAACCTTTGTCCTCAGTGGAAAACATCAAACCTTTTTAATGGACTTTTAAAAACAATAATGGCTACCCTCGATGCTTCGAGAACAACTGAGACTCAAAAGAGATGCTAACATTATTAGCCTCCATAAAATATTGATTCATTGACCTGTGCAGCCATGACCAAGTAAATCATTTCTGTTAGCATGTGGGCAGGGAAACCTTCTTGAAAACATGTTTAACAGTATGGGAATTTCCTGCAACTGGTTTGTCGCACTTTTGATCAGTCAATGATCTGACACATGGAAAACACGTGGGCTGATTTTTGTGAACACCAGTGTAAAACTGGGCCAAACCGAGCACCTTTCCAAGTTTAGTGAGCTGCTTTTTCACCAATAAACAAGCAAAAAAGCCCCTGTGCAACGTACCGTATAAGAACTGATGTCAGATCATATGAGAATTGTGGGTAGCGGCCTGCAGGGGAGGAAACAATGACAAAGATGAATGTATACAAGCCCATGATAAAATATCAATCATGATAAAAGTTTCCGTGCACTCTACACTTTTGAGGCGATAAAAATATCCGTCTGCTCGTGCGTCACACATGCGCAACTGCACTGAGATCAGTTCTCGGTATTTAAGAAATCTATTTTTTGCCCAGGAAATAATTCAGCAGTATATGACCTAATACATCCAAACCTCACCTTCCCTCAGCATTACTCAGCTTCCACCAAACGGCTTGTGATGGTGACTGTTCCAGCTGAAGACGTATCAGTTTCCTTTCATGAGTCTCATCCACTTTAATGCGCATATCCAAAACAGCTAAATATACAGCATGGAAAACAACAAGTGCGCTGACATTACGGCGTGAGTCATTGTTACAGTAAGGACGTATTATGCAACTATACTTCAGAACCGTTCATGGCATTTACCTTTCAAATGACTGCATAATACCCGCTATAATAACTGGATCATTTACATGACTGGTCTATGCAGTGTAGTCACTGTTATACATGAGCTAATCACGAAACATTATTCTTTAGAATTCAGTCAACAACATCAACATCTCGAGCACAATACTGAGGCTGCGGTAATTAACTGTTTTCTACAAAATCACATTTAATCAGTTACACACTGTGTATGTTTAGATCACCTGCTGGAAAACGGGTGTGTGTTTTACTTAAAGTAAGGTCGGGCAATTTATAAAGGTAGGCTAGCAACAGTAAGCTAGTTTTGAAAGCACAAGATCTCGCTGTCCCCTCAGAGCGCTCTCCAAAGCCACGCCTCCTCCGACACACTGGCACGTGGAACATCCTATTATTATATTCGGACCGAATGCAATGATTGGACGTGCGTTCTATGATGCTGCACCTTCCACTGAAAACATAAAATGTGCATGAAAATGGTTTAATAGTTTCGTTTCTATATTAGTTTAAGTCCATACGATTGAAACCTGCATATAGCTCCATAAACACCCAGTTACGATTTTATTCTCCGAATATTATTAAAACATTGTTGTAGCTCAACAACACAATGCGTGAAGCTCAGGAGAAAATGGACACAGGCCGAAATGTAAGAGTTATGCTCAAAACTAAATATAAAAGCTAAAAGTTTCCACTGAAGGGAAAGTGCACAGAGACAGAAGCCACAACAGGCCCACAGAGAGCCTGTGAATGCATTAGCTCTCTCTCTCGGTCTTGTTTGCTGAGCTAATGGGGTTCACATATGAAGCAGTGATCCATTGGGTGGGTTGGGTTATGTGTTTTTCTGTCCAGAGAAAACAGAAGCATGTCTAACTCGATCATTTTGGCTGCATCGCATTTCCCTGAAACCGCGCTTGTATAAAGTGCCGGGAATGCCATACATTTCAGTGTTGCGTGCGCATGTCTGACACGGCATGTTAAGTTTGCATTAATACAATAATGTTTCATACACCTCCTCATCCAGTTTGTCTTATGACTCCAGCGCTACAGTGTTGCACTTTTGAAGCTCCTCCCCTCTGCTGCAGGGTGTCTCATTCTGTTTATTGCAGGTATAAGGGCACTTGTACTCTGTACCGTTGCATTCTTCAGTAATTGGCTACAGCGTGTCTTGTCCTGCTCTGGTCTTTCACCCACACAAGTGATATAATAAAACTGATGCTTATTTTACACATAAGACTCTGAGTATATTTCTTCTGTCTCTGATTTATTAAATTGCTTTCGAGGGTCATAATGACAGACAGGCACCTCGTCTGCCATTTTGTCTATTCAAACACGTATTCACAAAGTTACATAAATGTATACCAACAGCACCAGTATGTAAATAAGAGGTCATATTTCATTATAAAACATTCATTTATACCACCAAAGTTCTCTCAAAACGCTTTGGCAGTAACATTAGTTGTATGTTTCTTTAAGTTACATATCAAAAACGGTTATTCTTAAGTCGTTAGTGGAATGTTTTACAAACATTACAGAATTAAAAAAGGGTGATTATCGCTCTTATAACCAAGCGATAACGTTACTACAACATTATTACAGCCTAAAATTGTTAGCTAGCTAATTTGCAGATAAAAAACACATTTTAGAACCATTGAGATTTTTATATTATATATACTTTTATATTTACATTTATGCATTTGACCGACACCTTTATCCAAAGTGACCTACAGTACATTTAAGCTATGCATTTTTATTAGTACGTGTTCCCTGGGAATCGAACCCACAACCTTTACGCTGTAACACAATGCTCTACCAGCTGAGTTTTCATTGCAGAATGTCATCGTTATTATAATGTTTATAGGTGGGGGAACTCTGTAATGATACAGGTGATGATCCTGGTGACCCGAGAGATTAAAAAATTTCAAGTTGCAACAGAAAACTAAATAAATAACTAAAACAGTAATAATAAAGAAGGATGATGCAGAATTGTTTTGAAATTGTTTGTGATGCGGCACAAAAAACAGAAATTAACGTTTCGTGTTTAATTTGTGGTTTCTTGTTCAGCAGTTTGAACATGACACGCTCTGACTAAATTTTTAACGTTCCGCTTTAAGACTTTGATGTTGCCTCTGATGTCATGTTCTGTCTAATTCCATAAAAATAGCTTTAATTTGACTATTCTGGTAATCAGAAGAGACCTCAGGATCTTTTGTGGTACGAGGGGAGGAACCATTTCCAGAAAACTGCTGTTTTACACAAGCCAGTGTTCTGTGGAACATGTTCGGCAAAGCGTTTGGGAAATCTGCATTGGAAAATTTCCTGCATTTCCTGCGATACGTTTGATGGTGTGAGCATGTAGCCCAAGAAATATGCGTGGGATACATGTTGCACGGTAACTTGCACAATAATTAACATAAGATGAATCATTCTTGACCAATATGTTGACAGTTTTACGCCTGAGTTATGCCCTTATTCACTGTTACAGTGAAGAGGGTGTGAAATGTCCATGCATGTTCAAACTTAATGACCCGTCGTATATCACACAGTAATCGAGTACAAATGAGGAGTGCCCACAATGCAATTGTCTGAAACCCACGTTTCAAAAGCTGGAAATGTGTCGAGCGAATGTACTTGTATAATACACACGGGGTATTCTGTCAGTTAGTGGCATATGCTAATAGACGTACCAAGAGAAATATATATATATTTTATCAAGTTTCTAATTGTGTACAATTTTGTTTAAAATCACAATGAACAGCATGCATGCAGAAGACAGCCTTAACCCAGCTAACATATTTAGATTGTGAGAACGTTTCCCCAATGTTCCCAGGTTATAAGAACATTCAAAATGTCAATTTTTAAAAGCATTATAAGAACGCTATTTAAACATTTTTTTTTAATTGGTAACATTTTTAAAACGTTCCAACTACTTAAAAATTACAAGTAAGTTATATAATTATAGTAAGTATAGTGTTAATAGTACAGTGTAGTATAGCAAGCATAGTGTTAATAGTACAGTGTAGTATAGTAAGCATAGTGTTTATAGTACAGTGTAGTATAGTAAGCATAGTGTTTATAGTACAGTGTAGTATAGTAAGTATAGTGTTTATAG